>JAPMAE010007008.1:0-11780 GCA_036584705.1 Rhyacophila sp. 25_7 | reverse complement strand
ATCTTATCAAAATTTCTATACATGGAAACTTAGAATTGTTAAAGGAAATTGCAAGTATACGAGGACCTTGTCATAAAAAATATGAAGCATGCTTGAAAAAATTAAAAGAATTTCAAAAAAATAAGTGTGAAGGAAACTTAATTCGAAGAAAATAACACAATAAAAGCTATTTATGCATTTAATTGTAATATTATTTTTGTTGCTAGACTATATAAAAACTGGGGTTTTCTGGGTTTATTTAAGTGTCAATTTACCGTATATATAAAACAATGAATAGGAGCACTGTCCGGAAGTTTTTACAACGTCTTAATTAAAATTACTTATGCAAGTTTTCCTATCACAGTTCTCACATACAAATGTCTACTGTTTTTTAATAAACAATGCTCGTGTATTGCTGGTTTACGGCTAGCGATGCGACCCAACTCAAAGTCACACTTGGACAAAAGAAACATGAAGGTTTGGCAAACTCTCCAATACTGCGATTGTGGGGTAGGCAAGGCATGTTTGCGGTTTTTACGCAACTCTAAGTACGCTCCGAGCTGAAACCCTGTGGGAACCAAGCTTTCCTTTTCAAGTGACTTGTGGATTAAATTGAGCCAAATCCTTCCAAAAATACGATACAACTAAAATCTTATCTAGTCGATGTATTTCATGAATTTTAAATGATATCTGAACTGATACTATCAACATTTAAAAAAGGTTTATACAAAGATTAGCATTATTCTTTTTTTGCGGTATATCAGCAAATAATATTTCGTAACATTACCAAGTATCTTCTACGATCTGTTGCGACGTTATCAAAAACTTTGCCGTTATTTTTAGTCAAAAGTCTTGAGGTATTAAATATTATTTTAGCTGTTTAACCATTAGGATAATAATTCGCGATACATTTCATAGTCGATGTTATAGTACAATTCGAGAGGTTAAAGTCAAAAAACGCTATCTACAAAAGTGCAACTTTACAGATGAGCCAAAAAATGTTTTTTTATTTTCTTGGAACTTAACAAAGACAATGTTTATTTAAAACCTAATGTAAACAATATTATAAAAACAAATATTATAATTTGTTATTGTTTGATAATTTGATTTTTCTTGTGATAAAAACGCTAACAGGCTATACAGGCTTTTTACAAGTATATTAAACCAAAGCAACTTTATGTAATTAATGTTAAACTTTACAGACGATTTAAGAATAAACTAGAAAAGTTTGACACATCGTTGTTTGACAATTATGTAGCCAAGAACGTAAAATAATATTATCACAATTTAAAAAAAAAAAGTATTTTGTAGATAGCGTTGTTTGACATTCAGCCCTCGAATTGCTATCAAATATGTAAATCGTTCACTCGAAGTATCTGCTCAACCGAAATGCGTGTCCTGCGCAGGGAACCACCTGACAGCAGACTCCAAAATAATGGGGAAGTCAGAACCAGCGACCTGCTTCAACTGTGGAACTGTGGACGGCCAAATACAGAGGGGTGCAAAGAATCGAGACTACCTGCCGCAATACAAGATAGACGGTAGCAATGACCAAACCGGGATGAGCGACCAGCTTTTGAGGCTTTGCACAACGAAAAAGAAAAATACCGCAACACACACATACTTAAACCTCAAATATCAACAACCCAGGCCTGATAACGATGGCCGGAAGCTTCCAAGTTGTGGTGGAGCTCCTACAGTCAGTAGCGACCGTACACACCACATAAACACTCATTTCCACACATCATACAGACTTCACCTCAAAAAAGAGGACTAACACTCTAAACCAAAGCAATCACTCAGATAAAGGGGACATAGGCCAACAGGACTGATGCCCTTTGATGCCAATACCAAATGCATGGAAGTATCTCATTATATTCCGCGATTCCCTCAAAAATGAGCAATTGAGATAGGTATGTTTTGTAACGCACACCTAAGCGGCGTCTCAAATGAACAAGAGAGGGACAGGTATCTGAAACTGAACTAGTTCAAAATATAACAGAATGAACATATAACATGTAACGATGAAAAATATAACAGTTCAGGTCTCCGTTCTTCCACTGCTCAATAAGCCTCAGTTCTTTCTTTTATGACCCATTTTATTTGTTCCTTGGCATTGTCACTTATGCTATCCACCAATCTCTTCCGGTTATCTCAAGAGCCGAATGCCTTCTAGATTTCTTCTTTCTCCGGCTTTTCTTTAGATTCGAATACCTACATCCTTTTTTGTTTCTTAGTTAGGCTTCACATCAATACATAATTACAAATTTTGTGACCTTGAATAAACTGAATACATCCCAACAAATTTAAATTTAAAGTCGCTACATGATATATATTGTATAATATATTAAACTCTCTAAATCGGCTTGTAAATAAATATTCTGTCCCAAGAACCATACGGATTAGCGGCAGAGAGATGAATATCCTAACATCAAAAAGTCTTTTTTGGGTCTCCTAAACACTTCATCCATGTGTTTATCATGTTCGGAATTATTCTTGAAAGTAAATTTAAAAATATTTTTTTAGTTTGATTGATTAGTTTTGATTTATTTCAAAAAGCCGAGGTATCTTTGTGCTATTGAATAAAAAAAACACTTGAATAGTGCCCAAAAATAAAGTAAAATCGAATGGAAAACAGTACATAATCAAACAAAATAAATCTACGCTAAGTATTTGGAAAAGGGCGCTCGCTTTTTGTGTAAAGGTTGATTTATTATACCGGGGTTTCATCGCGCTGATTGAAAAAATATTCTTACTTCGAAGTTCATTTTTTTGAACACTTTTTTTTGGAAACGCGTGTTCCGGGGCGACAAAAAATCCGCTTTGCGAAAGTGCGCTGTGTTGATTAATTATTTTCTTGCGAAAAACCTTGTGTTCCGGGATTACTGCTTTCTATAAGGTTTTAGAATTTTCTCAACCCGATGAAAGTGGTGCTCGAACTGTTTGCTACTCCGGTATATTTTGTCAAGCGGAATAAATATCGCTCGATGTTGTTGGATATGTTATCTCACTTTGAAATCTGTATTTTACTACCGTGTTTCTTTGAAAATAAGACTCTATCTGAAATTAACTCTACAATGATTTTTAAGGATGGTTTTAATACAAGCCCTACCCCTAAAATAAGACTTAAATGCATACGGTGACATTTGCTATCAACCAGAACATGGTGCTAAAAATATTTAGAACCTAGCGGCGAAATCCACCTTCTTACACTGATTTGTTTATTCAAATGAAAATACACTGTAAGAGTTACGTATGGATTTGATCTTGTAACTTCTTTTTGACGTTTCGTTCTCGTAAGTTATACTATGAAAGATAAGAAAACTTTCCTAGCTGGAACCATAATGCAGCACTGTTAGAATGTAAGTATTGATTAGACGGCATTTGATTTGGCTCAGAGCCGCGTCCAACCGTGAAGAACTATAATATCGACCCTGTTTAGGCAAAAGGGCTTAACCCTCCTTTTTTTGAAAAGTGCTTTTTTGAGAATCATCAATGTACACAACTAAATACACTTCCTGTTAAAAGGAATTCAGCCGAAAATTCCGAATTATTATCGAAATTCAGCTTTAGATTTTGAAAAAAAGAATGACATTCTAAGTTTAGGTGTAAAGGAAAAAAATAAACCCTCAATTTTAATGATACTTCTTTAATACTTTTTTTAATTATCAGATCAGGAAAATAAAACAGCAGTTTATTGGTCATCATCATACACTTCAAGTTTGTGTTAATGTGACTTTGTCTAAAAATAATAACACAGCATAAATTTTACAGGAGGCACAAAAATGTCACATTAGCACAAACTTGAAGTGCATGATGACCTATAAATTGGTGTTTTAGTTTTCTGATCTGATAATTAAAAAAGTTATAGAAAATCGTGAGAATTGAGTGTTAATGCTTTTGTTTCCTTTTCACACAAACTTGGTACGTCCTTTTTTTCCAAAATCTAAAGCTGAATTTTGACAATAATTTGACATTTTCTGATTATTTCTTTTTGACAGAACGTGTATTTAGTTGTTCACACTGTGTTTCTCAAATAAAATCATTTTTCAAAAAACTGAGAGCTAAGCCCTTTTGTTTAAACACGGTCTATATATTCCTTTTCACTTGCATAAAAATGAATATTCACAGAACTGGTAAATGATTGTGTTTTGATTAATATATTTAATAATATTTGAAGTGAAAAGTCGGCGTCTACTTACAAGTTTGAGAATTACAATGCTCAGTGATGGGCCGCGATAAATGTTTAGTACGATGTTTTTGCGGCAGCACATCTCCAACAATTTTTGCCTGCCCACTTATCTTTTTTTTGCTCGTCGGAAATGTTTTCAAGGAACGCGAACTCTTTTTGCGGTCTTAGAACGTTCCTCGAACAACACCCACAAAATTATGCTTCATCGTTACATATCTCTTAGTTTTTATTGTATTCTCTATGGATGGTCTTAAATGAGTTCACATGAGAGGGTTCCTGATTTTAGACATACTCGTACATTTTGCGACCACCTAAATAATTTTGTTATATAAAGGTTTTATCTCAATAAGTAATGCTTTTTTTCTTCATGGTTCATGTAAATACATTTTTTTATTGAATCGCTACATGCATGTCAATACCTATACTCGTATATAACATTTGCATTACGAGTATATGTTTAGTCTAGGGGTAGCGTACCTTTTCTGTCGGAAGGCTGCATTCAAGAAACATACATAAAAGTATACGTACATTAATTTGTAAAAAAATAAATAAATTTCGATTTAGTTATGGGGTCACAACTGTGACCCTAAAATACTGCGAATCCATCAGCCCTGGTTGAGTCCATTTCTTATACGTACATATATTCCAGAGGATTTTAATAATGCATATTATTTAGTGACCTCGGGATAATAAGTAATCGAGGACAAAAAACAGAAAATTTCGAGTTAACAAGATTTATTAAAAAACATGAAATACAATTAATGTAAATAAAATTGCTTATTAAAACGATTTAAAATTTAAGAAAAAATCTGTATTTTTTTTCATTAAATTTTTGATTATGCCAGCAATCTATCGCATTGACAATGGTCACAATTCTGGAAGCAATAAAAATGTAAACAAACCGAATTCACATAAGTTGTTGTGTCGGAGGAGCGAGGGGTGCGTCATTCTGTGCGAATAAACGGGATTCTTTACCTGACAAATTACTAATTATAGTTTAGACAGCCTTGAGTAAAAAAATCATTACGAATAAACGAGGGGACCAAAATGTATTGTTTTTTACGAATTACAGCGATATTTTTAAGGGACCGGCAGTTCGTCACGGATAAACGAGATTTACGAATTAACGAGATGTGAATTATCGGGATTTTACGGCATTATATAAATACTTACTTATAATATAATAGTGACTAAAAACACTTATGCTCGATTAGGTACCGAGTATACCTTAGCAACGTTCCTTCTAAGTGTGCGCGTGTGTGGCCGCACACATGTTTCTGTATTTTCCACATGTCTCAAAAAAGGAAATTGTAACCATTTTTATTGTTTTGCGCAATTGTATATTTTATTGGATATTTTATGATGGATTCTCATGTGTGCGGAACATGGAAACGCTTTATACTTACTCGTGTTATGTTACATATTTTGAATAAAGTCTTCATGAATTTTGTAATTTATGATTTCGTGTTACATTATGTTGACTACTTAATTGTGCTATGCATGAATATGCATATTTGCGCACTCGCATCTTATTTTTTCTTGCACACACACATTGATGGGGCGACACACAATAAAAAAATTAGGGGGAACGTTGTTCCTTAGTACTGAAATTTATTCTCTTTGGCTTAGATTGTTCTAGAAGTCTGAAGCAGAAGTCATGCTGACTAATATTATCTTTTCTAGAGGAGTATCAGAGCAATTAACTCATTGTGTTCCTGTGTAAACCGAGATTCGACATTGCCTTATAAAACAACTCACCTCAAACTGTTAAAAATTCGGGTACCCCAGAAAATTGCCTAGACATATTTTTACGATAAGGATTTTTTCGGCTATTCATGTTGTATTTCAACTTATTCTTCAATAATGTCACGTCCCTTAACCAAAGCACATGGGCACCAAATATTGCCTCCATGAGTCCCTGTCGCTGAACATTGAAGGACTCTCCATTTACCCACCAGTACTTGCAACCGCGATTATGCGCGGTCACTTTCCTGACCCTTCACGAAAGCAATGTTTTTTTTATTTCCCACATTTCGATTTTCAACCTGCGCGTCGCGGAATTTCACGAGACGGTATTAACACGATCATGATGATCTTGATTGATTTATTGACAGAACTTCGATAAAATTGTTGATATGAGTGCATTTGAAGAAATATATCTAAAAAATAAACAAAAGTAATATGTGCTACCGCAATTGTCAATTTTAAAAAATTAGTCTTCTTACGTCCTCCCATGTCGTCCTGGCATCCCGTAACTCCGCCAAATATATTCTCTATATCAAGCGTGTCAAACTCAAAGGCTGACACGGGACAAATAAACAAGGCTTAAGTTTACGTGGGCCGCATAGAAAAGTAAAACTTCAAGATCAATTTTCATAGAAATGTAGGTTTATTTAGAAAAGTACAGTAAAAAAAAAACAAGAACGACGATAATATTAATGTTTTCTCCCTGACACTTCTCTGCTACTATCTTTGGTAACACGATATTATTATATCGAGAAAAAATAAATGAACGTTGGTTGGATACCCGTTAATCTAGAGTAAACGAAACAAAATCATGCAAATTATTCACCGATTGCTAAATCAGGTTGATGCCTAAAGAAACAAATAAGAGTACGTGCTGTTATAACACCATTTAAAACTTTACTTGTCAATGGGTTTTACGAGTAAATGGTCATTTTTATGATATCCACAGCATATTATCCATCCACTCTCCAAATTTCTGAGTCTTTTAGCTCTATTCGTATAATCGTTTACATTCAACATTTTGTAATCTCAGTTAGCAAGTGAAGCTTTTGGACCAAGCTTTTTTTATAAATCTAGATTCATTCCACCAAAGAAGATGCACCGCCTATCCGAGCCTCCTTGCTCTCTAGACATCATTATTTGCAACTTATTTAAAATCTCCGCGTTAGTATGTATGCGAAACCTTTGGTTTTTTTTAACTAGCCATCATATCCTGAAAGCTCGTTCATGTTTCTCTGTCAGGCTCCAAGTTTTATATCTTATATTAACTGTAGGTTTCAAACAGAAGTTTGAATAGATTTTTCAACATAAAAAGCGCAGTGTTATTGCTTTTTAATAAATATTTGCAAACGTTGATTTCCTCACCAAAATGACTCATAGTGAATCATTTTTTATAAATATTTCTCATGTGTCCATCTGTTGCACACATTTTTTAAACTGTATATTGTTAGTTTTTAAATCGTTGAATATGAAACCATGTACAAAAAACTCACCCATATATATACTATAAATAAATATATTTTAAGTTAAATGAATTTCTTTAATCTTCCTCGTAATTCCGTATGGTTTAGAAAGCCATGGAAATGCAGTGAAGTCTTCTACACAGTGAAGTGCCTGGAGGGCTTTACAAGCAAGTGTCGAAGGCTTTCGCGGAGGGATGAATACTCCCTGGTTAGTTCCCTTTCAAAGTTGACACAAATGGGGCGAGAAAAATGGGGGACTGTTTGAAGATAATTAACAAGTCTTGTAATAGAGAGGGTTAAGTGATTTAATAATATGTAAGTAATGCTTCCTACTTGGTTGTACGCTCTTCTTTTCGGATAGGAGCATGCTTTATTATAACGAGCAATGATATTAAAAAATCGTTTTTTATGGTACAAGGTTATTATTGACATACCATTATTGACAACCATGGGGTGGATATATATTAGAATTGATTATTTTTTTACGACCGGTTGACACATCAACAAATTACTAACGCTAGACTTAAAAAAACCGCTAGACTTAAAAAAACCCAAAGAATAAAACACAGTACACAATTGAAAATGTTATGAATACAGATAAAAATAAGAGAGTATATTTTTATTTTAAGAATTTACCGAATGAGTCTGGTTTACAAAATCCGTTTAACTTGCGCAAACTCGAGTGGAAGATGTCGCAATATTCGAGATGATTTTTGTTGAACATAATTTCTGGCTTTCATGTTCGTACACTCTGAAGGACCCACCGCTGACCCGCCAGTACTCACAACCGTGATTGTGCTCAGTCGCCTGCCTGACCTTCCACAAAACCAAAGATGACCTTCCAAAGATATCCGCTCCTAACCAAAGCATATTGATCCCAATAATAGGAAGATTGTTTTGATTCTTTTTTTACGAGTCCTGGGGTCGTCCATAAACCTGTAACGTTTTTCATTACGTTTTTTACCCCCTCCTCCTTCATATAACACCATGTAGACATTCAGCTTGACCCCCCCCCCCGTCCTCTTCTCAAAAGTTACGTAGCTCTCCACATTAAATAGGAATGCAATTCACGATTAACTCCTATCCATTTTTTGAGAAAAGTGTTATGTAACAATAAAAATTAACCTAACCTCCCCCTTGTAACGCCATGTAGACGCTGATGATCACCTCTCCTTCCTCATCAAGAGCGTTATGAGGTTTATGGATGACCTCTAATAATAGTCAGTTATTAACTCAATTAATTTTGTCCATGGTCTTGTTTAAAATGCTCGTGAAAAAAATCTGTTCAATTTTAACCAGCTACGGGGATTCGAAACCTAAACCCTCGTCTCGTGAGTCGGATGAGCTATCCACTTACCTACGAGGGCCACATGTATATAATATTTTTTTCATTCAATGTTACCCTACGTCTATACAGAACCATAGTCGACTGCACAACCTTCTCGATTAACAACAACGATTTTAATAATTATTCAATGCAAAACTTTGTATTTTCCAATCTATAACATTGTCGCGAACGTGCCCTTTGATGAAGTTTTCTTAATGAACAAGTTTTGAGCGAATCGTCAATAATTTAGCGCAGTCAGTTAGTGGTTGCTGGCTAATTGCGTCCGCCATTAAAATTATTCGCCTGACAAAATCTCAGACCCGCTTATTTGATTAAGTTTGCCTGGTTCAAATCACGAGATGTAAATTGCTAATATTGTAAGTATCTTGAGGTCTGCCATTTTTTAGTAATCTCATTAAGGCTTCTGCATCTTGACCACTTTCAAAAATATGGCTGTAACAAAGAGTTTCCTTAAGACAACCTTATACTCTCCCATTTTCTTAAGCCTATATTTGTGTAATTTTTTTTTATATTGATTTTTGATGCAAGATTACACTATACGAGTATATTTCAGGGATGATCAGAGCGTCGATCGCGGAAGTATTTTTGGTTGATCGCGGACCTATATTGTACTATTTCTTATTAACGCTTACTAACGCCTTATTAGTTTTCCATATATTTTCACGTGTATTTGCGTTATTGGCCACGATCTTATTTCGTCTTCAAACCATGTAAAGGGTACAGCAGAATCGATTAAGCGTTTAGGGGGGTCAAATCGAGCGATAGTAGAAGAGACAGGTGTACGTGGTCTTCCTTTCTTCTGATCGTGACCCGATTTCAGTAACCAACATGTTTTGAACCGAAACACATAGGAACTTTTGAAAACGTATTTTGAAAAATCATATCTGATCTCAACGCAACACTTTTTCAACGACGGTTCAACATTCCGCGCAATATTGCTATTCCTAATGCGAATACGATTCGGTTCTGGGTTAGGTAGTTGGCGGAAACTGGTAACACACTAGGAAGTGTTTAAACGTTGCTCTCACACCTTACCAGAGCTAAAAAGGCGGATTATTGAAGAAATTAACGTCACACCCCACGATATGTTTGCGCGAGCTGAAGAAAACTTCGAAGACTTCCCCAAACAGTGCGTTGCTGCTAACGGACACCATCCTGAGGACATTATTTTCTTTCGCGTAATGATTTTAAATGGGACATACTTCTAGCTTCTAACTTAAAGAGAAACATAACATAACTCCTCAAAACTGCTTTATTGGTTCTTTTGCACCTTGTTATATTCAGAAAGCGATTTGGTTTTTTAAAAATGTCCACCCAAATTGGTCAATGTCATAAGCAGCACTCGATCTGAATGGTTTCCTTCATTCTCCACCTTAATATTACAGGTTTGATTCAGTAATAGTTAATTATATAGTATTAGTTTTAATATTAGATAATCGATACTTCTTAATTATAACAAAGAAATAAATTTACATATACACGAGACTGCGTGTATTTAATTGTAGCTAATACTCTTTCTGGCTATGCTTTTTCATGCAATATTCGGATTTTTTATTAATTTAGTAGGTCTACGCAATGACATACTTTCAATTAAATCGGCCGTGGTTTCCAGGAAGATTATTATTATTGTCCTCAATAGCTTGTTTATATCATTTGAATGACATTTAGGTGATCCCTTTTTGTTATTAATAAATGATCCAAATAAGTCTCCTGTGGTACTTTAACCTGTCTTGGAGTATGGACGCCCACATGCATCCGATCAGAATTTGCTTTGAAGAGGCATTGACGTATATGTACGTCAAGCACCAAACAATAAAATACTCGTATTCATTATGTATGCATCAAATATACATTATACAACAATATTATTTGCATACATTTAATAAAATTTAAAATTGAACGCTAGATTAATGAACAAACTTACTCCTGGAGAGGTTAAAGGTTTATAGGAACGTGGCAGGGCCATAACAACCTTTATAAGATATCTCTTGTATTTACAGGAAATATTTTAAATATATGTGGTTGTTTATAATCCTAAATCCTCCTCTGATAGTCGCAGTAAGTTATTCACGGTCTATAATTAAAAATATCACGCTTCTTTGTCTAGTTATTTTAGTCTCGAATTATATTATTGGCTTCAAAAGTTACCGTTTGTAAAACTATCATATTATACTTTTAAGTACATACTAATTTCGAAATGTCCTCGCCGCTTGTAACTTTATCTCGAATGTTCGCGATTGTCACTGATAGTCAAATTAAAGAGGCCATTACGAAATACTGTACGTCATGCAGTACTTTAATATTTTTATTGTCTTATTGCATGCATGTGGTCGAGCAGAGCACGCAAGGAATCGTTGTAATAATTTTATTTTGAAATAACTTATTGTCGTAACTAGCGACCTCCTCAATTGTCTTCAATTTGTAACAGAGCGAGCCACACACGGGTATCGAGTTGTATTATATGTATATATAAACCTGTTGACAGCGAGGAACAATATCGGTTATTATTCGATACACGCGTTTTGTCCAATTCGCAAATGCTACAAATGCTAAAAAGTATAAAATACGAGGGCTATCCAGAGAGTAAGATTCGTGTGGCTATTAAACAAAAACAAAACTTATATAAACATATTTTTTATTGCATTGTCAAGTATAAACTTTAAGCTAATTTTCCACGTAATTTCCACTATTGTTTAGGCATTTGTCATAGTGGGGCACAAGTTTTTATATGCTCTTGTCGTAGAACGCTTCCGCCTGTAACGAAAACCACGTAGTATCAGCATTATTCACCTTGTCTCACACCTGCAGGAAATGATTTTAGGCCGAGAAATAAATGGAACCAATTTTTGGCTTTTTCAAGGTTTGCGGCTTTTTATGGGAAGCAGTTTTGCGAGACTCTCAAAGGCCGGGTCGTTTGAGTCGTCAGCGCACCGGGTGCACAGGGGGCCTCATGACAAAAGTTGGAATCAATTGGTTAAAACCTGTGACAGAGAAGGCTGTAAAGTGCCCCCTAGACGATCAATATTATACTCAATATATTGCTCAATAATTG
>JAPMAE010007002.1:0-10569 GCA_036584705.1 Rhyacophila sp. 25_7 | reverse complement strand
ACACGATTAATATATATATATATATATATATGAATAATCCTTATTGTGACTAATGAAACGTCAGCGATGCGAATCGCCTTCTTCTCACAATATGTCAACGCTTATTTTTGTTCATATCGTTATATTGACATCTAATAATCAGGTTCAAAATGTCTGGGAATATGTAAAACAAAAAAATGTAGAAGAAAGAACTATTCCCTGGACGGTAAAGGTCGTTCGCATTCGGCGACATTAAACATTCCCAGGTTAATCAACGAACTTTTGCTTTTTATCAATTAACATTTAACTGACAGAATGCTAGTATCTGTTACATTTTCATTCAGTAATTATTGAGATGAATAGTATTACGGCTTTCACTGTTTGGAGGTAAATGACAGATTTCGTACACTTATTTACAAAACAACAGATTTTTTTTGTTACTCTGTATGTTTAAACGTTTGCAATATATGACAAATATATAAAAGAATATATATAACCCAATATTATTTTCTGGGTTATAGATTAAAGAGCTTTTAATATACTCATATAAAGATCGTTAAATGTAATATGAACGTAAATCATTTTTATTAAATGTGACATATTTGTGTATCTTGAACGACGATTAAATAATTATTTGACTTATATTACTCGATATATTCAGAAACTCGTACTGCGTGTTTTTTCTTGATTGATCTCTACATCTCGTAAATTTTCTTGGCTTCAATTCAAGTGACTGTCTACAAAATTTGTTTTCATTTAGTAAGTTCACTGTATTCTTTGATGAGAGTCATTTTTGTTTTCCCGAGTCTGCAAAGCATTTTATTATATGATCTTTTGAGTATTTAAATATAACAAAAGAATGTACTCTTAACTATTTCTGTTTATTGAAGTAAGTCTTTCCTTAAGTAGAAATTGTCGTATGTTAGAAGAGATATGCCTTTGGGCTCTTTCTGCATTTTAAATAATGTATCAATCATTTTATTTTCTCAGTGATGTTATGTTCATCGGTCGGTGACATATGACTTGGAATAGTATTGGCAAAATGACATTTGGTCATTTAATAAAAAAACTTTCATTCTAGTGAGTAACTTGTTAGGGAGAAATTGTATGATTTCGTAAAAATGTTTATTAAAGTTGGCATGTCATGCAAGAAGTCCATTTTTTCGAATTCATGAAAATATGGCATTTCAGCACATATCAGTTTCCGGCAGCTACTTTAGTTAAATAATGCTTCTATTTATAGATAAAAAACGAACCAACATTTATATTTTATGAAACAATATTGGCTTAATTTTAAGTTGAAAGTTCATATTAAAAAGCTTTTATTTTGAAAAATATTATCAGTATTTCAATATATTGTCAATAATCCCATTTTATTGAATAAAAATCTTGAAATAATGAAAATCCACCAATACGATTACCAATCTCCGAGTGGAGAGGATAACTGATGTGGATAAATCGTACAAGGATTCCGTTTTTGGCTAACAAAACCTCTTGTAATCGAAATAAATTATATCTTTTACTCTGTAGTAGTAGAATGAAAAGGCGATCGTATAATCATATATAACATAAATAAAAATGTAAAGACAAAAAATTAATGCCAGTGTAATGATTTTTATTGAACAGTGTCGTGTTTCTCTTAGTGAGACATTTTTGACAAATATAAGTGTAATTAACCTCTCCGTGAGTGAGTTTTAAATTACGGTTACACAATTGGGTGGAAGTTTTTTCATTAATCTAGTGTTAAATTTTGAATTTTATACAGTGTATGCAATACTATTGTTGTACAATGTTTATTTGATGCATAAATAATATATACTAGTATTTTATTGCTTGATGCCTGATATACATGAACGTCTATACTTCTTCAAATCGAATTTTGAGCGGACGAATATACGCGTTATACTCCTGGACAGATTAATAGCTGACTTCACAGTCTTGCTCCAGTTTTCCTCGCATTTAGCTCTGTACCTACAACATATTTTGTATCTCATGTGACGTTATCTGTTCACATTTTTTTGAGGTAACAAAAATATTGAGTACTTTCTTGAAAGCTCGACATTCATTGCATTTAATTTGAACCACCTATCTGAGTCACTTTGCCCTCAAGAAATTTATAATATTTTCTTCAATCTTGCTTCTGAATATCCTGAATTGGTTAAAGATAACATATGATCGCTTACTTATTTTTTTTTAAATTGTTTTTATGTATATACTTGTAGTAGTATTAACGCAGTACAAATATCTGGCTATGTTTATGAAATAAGAAAATAATAGTTTTTTTTTCAAATACCAAGGCCAGGTAACATAATATATTTTCAAAAACATGCAGCACCTAAAAGCGAGTAAAAAGTTTCTTTCCATAATAACTCTACGATAGTAAGATTGAAATTGTAAACTTTCTTGAAATGGAAGTAAATTATAAATACATAGAATACGTATATACTTCTATACGTACATAACAGTTGAAACATGTTTATGTTTCTTTGTCTTATTAAAGTATGAATATTCTAAAAAATATCGATTTACCGCTAGTTGGCCATTTGTGTTGAAAATTTGAATATGGAGAGTTTGTAAACTAACTGTACGCAGGTAATCGGTTTTTTAAAAACAGGATGTAAATAAAACAATATATAATCATATTAAAATGAGTTTATGTTTCACATAAACATATCCAGAGTCTGCTAGTTGCTTGTTCATTTTTTCCATTAATAATGAGTTACAATTAGAAGGTCCCGACAGAACATTTCAATGACAAGAAGCATCATAAAAAAAGTTAAGTAAAATATTTGATTTATTAACTTATTTTTTTTATGATTATTTAAATTAAAAATTTATGACAAAGTCACATTACACACGTATTATATACTCGTACTTTTTTATAAGGCGATTGTTGTTGAATTTTGGGTTAGTAGCTTGAATACCGTTGCTGTTTTAGATTCATTAACTTAATGGATTGAGTAAATTACAAATAATTAACGTTCAAAAAATATTTTAGGATCTCCTTACCACAAAAAACTATATGCTCCATCTTTGAGCGAAAATGATATTATGCACCACAGTTGTACCATATACATATATTCAAAAATCTACTTATTATTTTTTTCATTTAAATTTAAAAAAAATACATTTAAAATATTCACAATATTATGTGATACGAGTATATAGTCGTATAATAATAGTATGTTTTTAAAAACAATATAAAAATAATTATACACATATTTATATAAGTTTAAAAAACCGCTAAAACTCAATCTCATTCAGTTGAAAATAAAGTTAATACTCGAGATGTTTTCGTAAAATATGGTCATTACTTTCTTGGCATAACTAGTGTGTTATTGTTAGTGGTACGTTTCGGGATAAAAAACAAATTGTACTCTCGATTTCTCATGTAACTAGTTATGAGGACGCAAGAAGTTAATTATTAACGTACTTACGCTTAATAAATATATTTTTGTCATTTTGCATGCAAAAAACAATCCAACTTAAAATATTTGCTCAATTTATTTATATTCACAATTTTTCTTCTATTTGTAACGTTCTGTTTAAAGGAAAATAATGAAAATATATTGCAATTGGTAATCAAGTATTTTTTGGCTTACTTGAAAATTGATTTTACGAATAAAGAAAATATTTAGTTTTTTTATATGTTATTTATTTTCAACGCTCATATGATATTCGTAGGAACGTGTATTCGCTCGTATGTTAACGTAATCTAAAGTTATAATGTGCTATTAATTTTGATATTTCAACTCTAAAGTTGACGACAAAAGGAGAAAATTTGTTTCTTGTCTATGTCCATGTCTAAAATTGTATAAATGACGAAAATTATTTAGAAATGTTATTTGTGACAATGAATGTGTAATACTCGTAACATACGATATGTGATTTTTCAAAATACAAGTAAATCACCTTTTCTGGATGTGAATGGTTAGTTATAACCAATGATATATTTTATTGATATACATTATTTATGAAAATAAGCATTATAAGTAATGGTTATTTTTTGTGTTAATGTATTTATTTTGTATTGCTACGTTTATTTATTATACAATTACGAAACTATTTAAGCTAGCATTCGAAAATGTTAACAAACGACAGTCTTTAACTGATGAAATATTTGAGCTTTTGTTCTACACTTGCTGAAGAATTTACAATTCGTAATTGATTTATTTGTCGACAATAAACTTTTAATGCTACATATACAGCCTTACACACGGCTTACTTATCTAATATGAATATGATATCAACGTTAAATGCATTCATCAACAGATCAGTTTTGTTAAAACGTTTCCTATATCGCAATAACAATACTAATCCATACCTTCACGGGGAAAATTAAACTTTCCACCCCAATCCTTATACATTAACTGAATTTGTGAAAAGCGGTAAACTCGACTATAGGGTGGAAAAACAGGGGGTTGATGTCAAGAGCAGATTGCGCCCCTAGCCAGAAGGGAGGCGGGGGTAAAATTTGTAGGGATTGGGATATGTAGGCACAATGTCTACAGCAGTTATATTATTGTGCTCAATCTTTTTTCGAAGTTGGGGGATGTTTTGAAAATCAGTAGAGGAAAATTTGTACTACTTAGGTAGTAAGAAATTTCTTGTGAATATTCATTTAATGATCGATTATCAGATATAAATTTTTAAAGGATTATTAATATATATATATTTTTTTTATATATATTTTCATAATAAAAATATTATTTAAAACTTAAAATTCACAATTTTTAATTTTAAAACTATGAAAAAACACAGTAGTAATAAATAAACTCTATGTAAATTATAAAAAAACTAAAACTTCAATTCAAATTCATAAAAAAACAGACACAGATAAATTTCGTTTGATAAAAAATCTGATACTGTTATTAGATGATAATTTATTTATCAAAGCTGGGTTATAAATAGTAATCTTGAATTTGGCACACACAGTATTGTTTACAAACTAAACTAATTAAACTGGATGTGTCTTTTGGGGATTTAATAAAAATGAATAGAAAAATATCTCTTTATTCACAATCTTGGTAGAAACATCGTTAAAGTGCAGATGCATAAGAAATTTTTGTCAGGTTTAATTATAACATAATTATTATTAATTTAAAAAAAAATAGAATTGTTTTATTATTTATCGCTGCTCACCCTCTTTCATGTTGATTATAATATATAAAAAATAGTTTTTCCATACAATTAATATACTTAATACTACACGTAACATTGCAGCTTACTTGTTAGCTATTTTAAGCTAATTACTCGTATGTTTATCCTCTTGTTTATTATTATAAATTTAAACCATATACAAATAACGTGAATCTTTCCATAGACAAAGTAATATTGTTTTGCTAAAATACATGGTATTTTGCATGGAATTCTTACATTGTATATATAAAGGAATACTATAAAAATCCACAAAGTGACGAGTATACCTGCACCTTTTTCGATGTTGGCATTATGTTAAGAAGTTTGACGACTTTGTCGTTTCGTATACTCATATGTCGTATATAGATTAAGAACCGTTCACATCAAATATATATTTTTATTTTGTTATCATAAATAAATAAATATCTTTTGCAAGGAGTAAGTATAAAATTATGCCAAAACGTTTACACTGTTAAAGTAAGTCTCTTTTAGAAACAAAAGTGTATGATAAAAATCAAATTATTTCAACAAAAAGACATTAAACTTTATCTAATTTGTTTGAAAACAGTAAAGTAACAGTTTTCGGTATAGTAAATTAAATACTTTACAATATGGAAATATTTATTTATTTATTTTATAGAGTAAACGTAGTTTTAAATAAAAATAAAGTAAAATCGAGAAAATCGGAAACGTTTAACGTAAAAAAAAATTCGGTTACCGGGAAATAATATTTGGGTTCTGTGAACATATTACGTCATTTTTTTTTTTTCTGTTAACACAACACAAAAATTCCTTAACACGGATAGATTTTGCATCTGAGAAGAACAGTAAAAGACAACACTTATTTTATAAATACCAATTTATTTATTACTTGTATAATAAATAATATAAACAAGATAATTACCTGCCACGTATTGTTTTTATATAAGTAGTTTAGATACCATTTAAAATAAATCACACATGGTTAGAAAAAATGTTTTAATTGATTGGCGGTCAGAGTAAAAAAAACGTTAATAATAAAAAATATCCACAGATACATACTTCTTTCTTTTTAAACCATGCCACGCTCCGTAAGCGGAGTGTATGATGCCTCAATGAATATTTGTTGTGATCCAGTATTCTTGGATCCTTCTATGTCATTCCAGCATTCCGTAACTCCACAAAACACATCATGTGGATTGTATTCAGCGGACTCTCTGAACGATGGAGTTCGATTGGCTTAGAGAAGAAGTATGCTTGCATGAGGTGCGATTCAGACATTCTCAGTACATGGCCAATTCAATTTAAAAATTAAGGTCTAAATATACGATTAATTTTTTTTATACTCTCTTCAGATTCGTGTGTGTATTTATTTAAAACATATATTGAGCATGTTAAGAGTTAATCAACTATCTGCCTAGTATGATGCGCTATATGCTGTAGAAATTTAATACTTTACATTTGTTATTATATTTTATTTGTTTCAATCTCATCTTGTTGTGATAGCATTGAATCAATACTTTGTGATATTCATAATATGTAAAAACAGTTTAAATAAATTTGTAACTCTATCATCAAACATTGTTGTGGAGTTTTATACATTTTAAATACGACTTGTTCATATTCATTATTACAAATGATATTTAATTTATAGTGTTGAACTTTATAAATATTATTAAATCAAATGATTGAATCATGAAAGGTATGTTTCAGAAACTATTTAAAACGAGTTATGTCTTTTTCTAAAAGATATAACATATTTAAAATAATGATGTCCTTACAATATCACTTAAAGTGTAGTAATTTATATTTTCATTATTATGTGTGGATGAAACTTCATAAAAGCTCGTTGTCTTTCCAGACGCCGGCATCGTTCTGAGTCGTCGGCGCCTCATCTTCTAAAAGACGTCGCAACGTGCAAAGGTAATATCGCGCGCCCAATTTGAGGCGCCAATCCGGTCCGGACGATCACCGATTTAAGCCTTAATCAATGCAAAGTAATAAGGTTCTCCTTTTATTAGCAAGGGTAGGTATATAGAAAGACCCATGCACGGAAAGGGCGTCAACGACCATATACATCAACGCGGATATAGGGTGACATAGTCTACGTATCGTATTGATTTCAAGACATTTACTATCAAATTCTTTGATAGGTTTCTGGTTATATTGATTAAAAGACATTTGCTTTAGTTAATTAGACATATGGTTGGTAATGCATTTTTTAAATAAATAATATACGGCAACATACTTATCCGTTGTCGTTTCTAAAATAAACAATCGGGTAATTAAAAAACTGACATTATACTTTCTTAATTTTGTAAAAAAAAGAACTTCAACAAAGATTTCAGAATGTAATGCCAGAAATGAGTGTGTTAATATTGATGTTAATCAATACAATAATCATAATTCTTCTTTTAATTTTATTCTCTTTATTTTTTACTGCATCCACATGTTTAAAATCTTTTATATATTTGAAAAAATGTTAAATAGTGATAATTAAAAATATATTTACACAGTTTTTTTATATATTTTAAGAAATGCATTCTTAAAAAGCCAAAACCTCTTTTATTTCATCATCAAAATTTTCAAAGAATGTTGTAACTAACGAATCAACCAGACGAAGTTTTATATATATATAAATTGTGGAAACAAGTAAAAAAATAACTGTCACTTCTTTTCAATAAAATTATTTATATTATATTAAAGTGGTAAATATTGTAATACTGACATCTCGTATCGATTTCGATCTGAGTATTCATGGAGTACGAAGAGTTTTCATGCTTCGTAAATTATCTGGTTATTTTTTTTTGTACAACGTATTAAAACCGTACACTTTGATTGACAGTAAACACATACTACTGTAATATTCAGAATTTATAATGTTTTATAATCATTTATCGCCTTTTAAGTTGAAGAAAATTTGAAAAAAAAAACAACCATTAACCCTTACCACTCGCAATGTGAGTTAGACTCGCCACAGCATTGGGATGGTATAACTCTGGTGGTGGACTGAGCGTACCATTAAGAATTATAAAATATGACATCAATTATATAAGTTTACATCCAAATATTTTGCATTAAATTGGTTCAATGTTATATATAAGACTTTAAAAAATGATTTTTTCACAGGTTATTTTGTAATAAAACCGTTTGAAGTGGAAAATGAGAACACACAAAAATTACACGAAATTTTATTGCGACCGTCTTCATAACTAAAGTATCTATTTCTTACACCAAGTATCTTATTCACGGCATAGCTAGTGATTTTACCCACTTTTTATTTCTAATAGTAAATTTACAACGATTGATTGAGCTTTTTTGCTTAAATTTTTTATAATATTATTTACGAGTATGTGAAAATTAATAACAGAAAATATGGTTCTTTAGAGTTATTTTGATTAAAGTGCAATACACGGTTAAAACTACCATATCAATGCAAATAAAACCAATATAATGCATAATATTGCCTGTTTTGGTCCAGATTTTCTCATGACTAGCAGTGGACATCGAGACGGTCGACAGGCTTAGATATCTGCGAGTGAACGTCGCGGGAGATGGTATTTCGCAAAGAGAGCTTGCTATCTGAATGAGATTTGCTGGAGCAACCTTCCAGTCCATGCGAAATGCCTGAAATATGGATTACACTCGGTTAAATTGTATAATGTATACTGAAACTTGTATACTGACGATGCTGCTCTATGGTAGCGAGTTATGATACCTCAAGAAATCTCAAAATAATCACTTATTGAGCTTCGAAATATGCCTCCTTCACGTTAACCAGATTCCGTTGTCCCGGGAACTGAACACTATATACAGGATGTATTCGGCAGAGTTGCGGGACGCTGACATAACATGAAAGGATGTGAGAGGACTGACTAGTGACAGGGATTCATGGAAGCAGTATATGGCGTCCATATGCTCCGACTAAGAAGCGTAACATGGCTTAAAAAGACATGATTTAAACTACGATTAAAAAGCTTTTTTTGTTAAAAGTTATTGTTTTAATTACTGTGTACAATTCTTCTAAATTAACGTTTACTCGATTTATAAATCCGATATGTCTTGTCTTCTATATTTATATGTCATGTGACAAAAGTAATCTGTGACATATATTACACATTTTTTTCTGTGTATTATTGAGAAACGATAATAAAATCTCTTTTATCTCAATAAAAAAAGGCCATACTCGTATAGTCATTAACAGTTTTTGTAACTAAGTTTTATTCTAAATAAAGTTATCCGGGAAAACATCGCAAGCCCCTTGTAGCTTTTGCGAAAATACGTTTTCTATTTCCGCGTTTTTCCAGATACGCGGAAATGATGTACGTCGACGGCGTCGGAAAAACCAGCGCGCGTTAGTAATGCCGTGTTTATATTGAGAGATTTATTAAATATGTATGTTTGTACGTAAGAAATTAAATAATTAGATTCATTAAAAAGGTTAGAAATACTCTGTGTGTAATATTTATGAAATAATTATTTGATTATCATATATCATAACTAAATACATCAATGAACACTTTTTTCAACACAAAGTATGTTGTAAATATGTGATTTTGATAAGTGTGTGAGACGAATAATACAGCGTTCATAGATAAAATTTCGTAGTAATTATTCGAAATAATGCGTAATGATTTTTCTGTAGAACTATAACAAATCGTTCATACAAATTCAGTAAAAAATATTTGTTTTAACGAAGTAAATATCTCGGTGTAAGATATAAGTAGTAAATATATTTAACCCAGGTTCATCATTTATACGTTAATTAATACTTTATTTTATTGATATATTTTTACAAAATTTAATAAAGTGAAACAAATATGTAAAATATGGAAATATATCGAGACGGATAACAAGGAAGTCTAAAGATCAAATTTCGTAGCTGGCAAAAAGTGCACAGGTTTTTTCATGTGTATTTGAAATCAAAGCATACACAAAAATGGTTGAGCTAATAACTGACAATTATTATTCTGTCAAAATAATTTTCACATTATAAAGATCCATATGCATTGTTTTGGAGCAGACATGATTAATATAAAAAAATATAACTACACGTTTATATAATACGTAATACCAATTTCATAAAAAAAATATGTTTGGTATCTTTTAAGGACTAAGTTATTTCAACAACTTGCTCCAGTCACTCTATTAGTGCATACTATACATTACGGATCGCAACGGCGCCGTTAGCTCGGCAATCCGTTACAAACAAGTGCCTACTCATTTATTGTTCAAACCTCGTTTGGGATAATTACTTCGTTTCTGTTGTATACCATTTATAGTAGTGCTCAATGGATTGGGCTTTGATTAAAGCCACATAGCTTTTCATTATGTATAATATTTATAAATAAGGAATTATGATTTTCAATTAGTCAGTTTTTTACATTATTATGAACATAACAAATTATTGGTTTAACGCAATCATAATATATGGAGATAAAAATAATATATATATATATATACAATTAAATA
>JAPMAE010007000.1:596-12003 GCA_036584705.1 Rhyacophila sp. 25_7 | reverse complement strand
ATATATCAGATAGTATAAAGCTATAAAATATTTTTATTAAAATCACGAACCCAAGATATTAAGTACGTGACACGTTTATTAATATGCCGCGTACAAGTTTCTTTTATATAAAAAGTATTTTTTTTTTTGTTTTTCTTCTTTTGCATAAACTTTTTTCATATTTTACATTTTCCATATTCTTAGTTAATTAAAATGTATTTTTTTTTTAAATTGCATTCAGGCATGCGGTATTTTTATGAGTTTTATTATAGACATTGTTAGTAATATTTATTGAGAATAATAATCAAAAACTATCATAATTATTATCGAAAATAATTTAATCCAAAAACAAATATGGATTTCAATTGTTTATTCTTTATTTTTAGCATGCCGAGATGCAGTTTCTCGAAATTTTTGTAATAATTATGTTATTCCTCATTAATTATAGTAAATTGTTCTCAATTCGGTAAATTGATAAATCAAAGATTCTTAAGATATAAAATAACTTTAAAAGCTTAATTCTGAGTGAAAAAATTTTATTCATTGAATTCAAGCTACGATATTTGCTGAAATAGTCTCAGATGAAATAGTAACTCAAATAGTGTCGCTTTGTAAGAAAATTGTATATACAACTACGCCAATGTAATATGCTATACACAAAGCAGATTATCGTGAATACATGAAGTTATGTTCGATATAATATCGTTATAAAAGTACTTAATTGTAATGATTAATTTACATATTCTGGTCGCACAAAGAAACATTTTGTATTTTATGAGTATGAAATAATCCGAATATATACACTATTCATTTCACTGTACAGTGGAACCTCGTTTAAGGAGCATGATTCGTTCCAGAATCATACCGCAATACAAAATACCCGTTAAACGAAACAACTTTAATAAATAATGTATTCCATATTGAAAAAAATACACAAAAAATTTATAACGTTTATTTAAACAAAATTATAAATCGTTATTGTTTATGATGCGTAATTATTTTATAGAAGAAAGCTGTCTAAAGATTTTCGATTTTGTTGACGCTTCAAAATTTGGTTAAAATGCGACACAGCATTATCATTCAATAAATTTACATCTCGTAAATTAATTATTTAAGTGCGATTCTTTAGAATTTAAAAACTTCCGTAACAGATTTTTAGGCGTAATAAACATCATTTTTAATGTAATTAATTACAATACAAACTAATTTTGTGCATGATCTGGTTTTAAATTCATATAAAAAAGCCTCTATATTTTTATTCAGCTTTGGGATTCAAACCCGTAATTGTTAGACGTATGCGCTCTTCACTGACTTACAATGTATAACGATGTATAATTTATATCAATAATTTTGTTAGGACACAAACATGAGTTGCATAAATTCAATTTAATGTTTCAAAAAGCAATATTTCGATTGTCATTAAGATAATTTAATGTGGAAATATATTTCTGAACCTGGGAGGGAAACTACATTATGTTAAAAAATGATACTTGTTCACTATGTTCAAAGTCGTTTTAATGTTGCTTCCTTCGAAAAATTTATAATATTCTTTTCTTATATTCTTTTCTAGTAAGATTACAATATGATTGACTATATCACAGGAAAGAACGACGTAAAATATACTACACTATATCGATATCTCAATTTTGTTGTAGATTGACATAGTGCCGTTTACCTCCCAGGTACAGATTTTTAAAATCATTTTGGAGGTTTCTTATTAAAAAAATCATAGTATATTTCATATGTATAAAGCGAATAATAACATAGAGATTATTTAATACAAATATAATTAAAAACGTAAAAGCACATATGCGTACAAAAGTGGAATAATAAATTCTTTAGGCAATGTTACTTGGAATGGTATAAAGCTTAGTACGAAAGCTTGTTTAGTGTTCCGTTGTATAATCGCTGGCAAAGAGAACTTTGGCGATTCTGTTCTCTCACTCGTGTTCTGCCTGAAAGATTAATCATGCCTCCCATTAATTGACCGAAGGTTAACTACAATGTTTCTTTAAATCAGGGATGAAAAATACAATCAAGTGAATAAACCGATTTCACAACTTGTATATTTTTTAATACTATGTAATATTACATTTTATACCATTAAAGCCCAGGATTTGAAAAATTATGAATTGAACTTCAAATTAAATCATTAGAAAACCTAATGCATATTACGTTATGTTTGCAAATATCACTGCCATCTTTTATTTATTTTTTGTTTGCGTCAAGACGAAGGTCGTTGTTTTTTATGAGTCATATCATCATACATCCTGGATTTAAATTCAAATGAGTGAAGATTTGATTTATTAGTGCCCAGTATATCTCTGTCTATAAATCTGGTGCTAGTGAATATTGTACAAGTTTTTTCATGTGCATTTGAAATCAGACCATATCCAAATTGATTGAGTTAATAATTAACTAGCATAACTTGTAGAAACCATCTATTAACACAATTTTCACTTTATATACTCCATTTCGGAGTGGATATGATTAAAAAAGTAGCTAAACTTATTTCGTCTATGTCAAAGTTTCAAATACTGTAATAAATTAATCGTATTAATTTACTTTCTTTTTATTTAGCATGCCCACTCCGAAATAGAACAGATGAATATTCCTAAAAATTTTGTCAATATCTTAACTAATACAGCCGATTTTTCGGTTTGAAATGTGGATGTAAAAACTGAGATTTCAACTTGCAATCTTTGAATCGATAGACAGATGCTCTATTCACCGACTTACTGAGAGCGACTATTTTGTATTCACGACCCTTGAATTGCTAATGAGTTGCGCTGTGTACTGACATACTGAGAATGACATTACATTCTTGGACTTATTCATTTTTAAGTTCAATTTTTGTTTACGTTTTAAATAGAGAGAAAATATGTTTGCTGTGATAGAACACGTGTTTTCGTCTCATTGTTATGCACATTTAAATTAGCAGTACGTAGAAGCACGGAATAAAAACCGACTAGATAATCTGCGATATTAAAAATCTAGATATAATGTAATATACATTAGTTTATTGCCAGGATATAAATTACATGACTGAACCGAGCCTTCGCGCCTTGTAATATAAAGATTAATAGGCCAGTCAACGAACCTTGTTATGTTTTATTTAAATTTTATTAGATTGTTTTAATCAATACTAATATAATATCTCTTTTACTATCGTTGGTATACTAGAAAAAGGCGTTATATAAAAAATAACCGTTTTGACGGAATAATACAGTTCGGTAGATTTTTGCATGCTCTATCGCGTGTTAAAACAAGCTTATCTATTATATTCCTTGTATTTTTTTTTAATATTGAAATATTAATTCTTATTAAGTCAATAATGAATATTTTATTACTAGCAAAATACATTAAATTAACTAGGGATTATTTTGCTGATCAGATGAAGTATTTTTAGGTATATTCTAATTCTGTTAAAAAATCAACAAAACTGACAGTCCCAGTTGCCCTAACGTATCGTTAAATGTATGTAAAAGACTTGAACTTTAAAAATCAATTTTCTCAAAACAGTATTTTTGTATTAACGCCTTCTGCCAGTATAACGACCATATATAATCTTGTTTTCTCATTCGAATTTCATTATCTAGCCCAGATTTTCCGAAAAAAAAAATTAACACGTACGAGTATAATAACCACGTGGCCAATCACATCATTGATATCATATATTTATTGCATTGCCCTTCTTCCATCTTTGTGCTTAATGTCTGCGAAATATTTATCAACCAACACTATTTCTTGGACTTAGTTACGAGTAGTTATATGAGTATATAACGTAAGCGGGCGAGTATTGTAGTTTATAAAAAAGCAGAAGTAAAATATTCATCCGGGTTTAAAAGAGTGTTGAGATAGTCTCATGAATATCATGTTACAAATGTAATATCTTTATTTTTTTTATTATTGTCGATGCTCGAGTGAGTATTTTCTATTAGACTTCTTTGTCTATATGATGAAATATGTTGAGATATGATATTTTCACGAGTATTATAGTATCGGATAGTAAATATGACATGCTTTTATTTTTAATTAGAACTATAGTCGAGTTTTATTTTTTATATAATCATTTTGCTGTAGCTTATTCAGTAATTTTTATATTATACATACAAGTATTTGATAGCATCAGACTGTATTGTTTTCTATTGTTGGCATTATCATATTTTTACGTTCAAAAATCGCAGAATGTAGAGTAAAATTATATAATATAGGATATAAACTTAAGTGATCAAAATGCTAGTTGGGTTTTATATTATATGAAATATTACGGAGCTTATAAAAGCATTAATTTAGCTTTCCAATTAAATGGCTATACTTTCCATTTCATTTCCCCATTCAACAAAATAAGTTTTATTATTTTGTATACCTTTTGAATTTGCGTCATGAGTATTTCATGGCCCTGAATCAAGGTAGGGTCAATACAAAAATAGGCACAACATTATTCACACAGCTCTTAATTAAAATAAAACTCGGAGGCTTAACGGCATTCGAATTATTTTGCCCCACAGGTTTTAAATTCCAAAGAAATATCCAAGTTAATTTAATATACAAGAAGATAATTATGGGCAGAGTATAAACGAATATTTGTGAATGCCATTAAAATATTTAACTGTAAATCATTTTTATGGCGTATGACGTAGAAACTATATATATATCGCACTAATAAGTTATTTAATGGTACTAAAAACTGAGTTTAAATAATGAACGTAAATTCTTTTTTGTCAAAAATGAAATGACGTATAATACGATTCATTTATTTGTGCGAATCGGTCTATGTATGGGTGAGTTCGTCCAGATGCAGTTTTAATTTGTTTGATAGTGGTAATTTGACTGTTTTTATCGCTTTGTCGTATTAGTACAGAAATAACAAAAATAAGATGTATAATAATTCGTCGTAAGAAAATCTTGGTTTTAACTAGTATTATTACATTCAATGATATATATTTACATGACCGTATTTTACAATTATCTTAGGCTCGTAAAAATATTACAATATTATATGATACCACCCTCAATTAAGCTCGATTGAAAATATCTGAGGAATTTTGAAAAATTATATTCCTACACACAACATAGGAAAGATTTTTGACAGGAATAATGAAGGTGATAAATGAAATTGATGCAAAAATGTAGTCTTACACTTGTTGAAATGTCAAAAAAAAAAACTAAAGAAAAATACTACTGACACTATGTATGGCAACAGAATTCACAATTGATCTATTCGTTTATCTAGTTGTGATTTAGAATAAAAACATGTCAATAAATCTACGTAATGAATTATTTTATTTCTTATTTTAATAATAATAGAAAAAATCCATATACTTAGTTTTGTGCTTATCTGTACTTATCAATACGCATACATATAGATTATGCCTGCACAACTTAACAAAAACATAGGGCCGCGAGTACAGATAAATACATAATAATTGTAGGTGTTTTAAAATCATTCAGGATATACAATAAAACCTGAACTATCCAGACTTCAGCTGTACGGCTTTACAAAAACTTTATTTTTTAGGATTTTTATGAATTAAATATCACATGACTTACTACATCATTTATTTAAATTAATTTGTTTCAATTTCGCCAAACTGTGAAATATGCATTTGTAAGTAAGATGTTATGAGTCAGCAGCGTTTACGTAAAGTATGTGTCTGTTGTCTTCTTGGAATATTTATATTTTATTTAAATAATTGAATAAAATTTTGTTTTTCCAATGTTAAAAAATAAGTTTGATACAACCAGAGCATTAAGAACAGTGACGTAGCTACGAATTTTTGACCCTCATACGAAATCAACAGAAAAAACCCTCAGTCCAGTAGTTATAAATATGTACTCGTAGAAAACAAGAGTACTTAACAAGTTTCTAAAAACAACGGGAGGTTCAGAAAAGTATCTGTATGATTTTTGTCTGTAATGCTTTACACTATAAGTTCCCAACCTTTTTTGACTTACTACTCTCTTTTCAAAAAATATATTACTCACTGGTCCCTTGTCAGAAAACACACTAACTCCCGTTCTTGAAATAAATATTGTAACACACAGCGTTCTTGCCAGTATTGCCCAAGAAGGCGGCAGTAGGTCCTCAATACCCTTTAAATTCATCTTGGATAAAAAAATATTTTCTTAGGTCTCTTCAACGCCTAGAGGTAAGCGGTACCGACGCCGTGGGAACAATCGGATAAGCAAATGTTAAATAAATATAACTGACAAATAAATAGTATGAAGACAAATGCTTGAATTTTTTTATTGAATAGTTTTAAAAAATACTATAAACCAATGTATTTTTATCAGTATATCTTCTTGATGAGATTGAAAATATTAGCTGGTCTTGACTTTTAAACTATACGTGTAAAAAAAATGATTCAAACGATTTAAATATAATAATTATTACGACATACTCGTAGTTCGGAATGGACAGTTATCATTGGTGATCCAGTGTTATATTAATAGAACGAACAATTAATATTAAACACTAATCAAAACTTTCTCTTAAGACACTTTTTATTAAGATACGCTCCATTTACAGATGCTTTTTTTAATAGAAATAATGTTATCCTTCTGTTATAAAAACTATATTTTCCTATTATCTTAATGACTAGATATATTGCACTAACTTCTTAACTAACTTTTAGTTAAACTATAGAAGATTGATCTGAACGCTAGAGATAGTGATCGATTAGGGTATATTTTATCATTATTTTATAGTAAATCTTTATTTAGACTGAATATATAATATAAAGGATGGATAATGCATGTCATGCTGATTATTCCATTACCCTAAAAGCATTTATCGTGTAATAAATTATGCTACTTCAAAATATTGGTTTTTCACTGCTAGGAGAGAAATAATTATTTAATAAATAAAAAATGAGCAAAAGGGGTATTGTTTCTTATGGATAATCTTTTTTGATTAACACTTTATAAAGGTCTCATAATTTTTGTAATATATACGTCTACGTATAAACTGTTGTTTTGTGGAATTGTTTTGAAACTAATCAGATGCATAGCCAACTATACAACTATTTTCCAGACTTCTTTATCTGTAGCATTCTCACTCTAATCATTTACAAATGTTCATTCTGCATATTTTGTAATGCCATCAGTTTATCTCTTCCATGAATAACACAGAAATACATAAACAAATCTGTACCTGGGAGGTAAATTGCACTATGTCGATATCTCAATTATGCCAAAAAGAAAGGCTCAATGAAGTTATTCATTTAAAGTATTACGTTTTCTAAATCTGTACTCAGAAATAGTTTGGTAATATTAAAAAACATTTTTTTTGAGAACTATTGTAATCAATCAGTCTAAAGAATTTGTTAATATATTTTTCCTACAAAGTAAAATAAAAATAAAAATATTCTTTCGTAATTTTAGATAGACGTTTTTGTGTAATTGAGTCTTCCAGTACTGGCAGTTAAAGATTATCTGTTAATATCATATACTATATCTGTACCTTAAACTATAATATGCTATTTTTTACAAAATTGCGACATTATGTAGTATATCATGCGACGCTCTTTTCAGTGGTATACTCAATTATGTTGTAACACTACTAGAAAAGAATACAACGAAAGGAATATTATACAATGTTAAATATTATCTGAGTGAAGTAAAACCAAAACGACCTTGAACAGCCATAGTGAAAAAATGCCATTTTTGACATTGTGTAGTTACAAAATTACTGCTGAAAAGATGTCTATGATATGATGGTTAAGCTAGTGGCAAATTGAATACCACTCTCCAGATTTTTTTATCTCTCATACTCCCTGTCGTTCACACATAATATTTCCGTATTTATTGAACTGTTATGCACTCATCTCTATCATAAGTGACATAGGGGCATATGTATGAATCTAATTCTGCAAACAATGATAATGCCATTACTCTGCAAGCCATTTAAACCAATATTGACAATACTTCTAAATACTTGGTAATAAAAATAAAAATAAATATTGCTTTGTTCAAAACGCAAACAAAAGAAGCCAATTTTTACTCATCAGGATTAATTATCGGCAATTTTCCCATTACAGAGACTTACATTTAACCAGTCTGCATATCTCACGATGCTATTTGGCCATATTTTCCAGCGGCGCTTTAAATTTCGAGTTTGTACAGAAAAAAGAAGTAAAAAAGCAATTCACTCGCGGCTTACAAATGAACCCAAAACATTTTGAATGAAATAATATGAAAATTTGATATCAGTCAAAAAAAGGTTTCTTTAAAAATCTAAAATGTTTTTTTTACATTTTTTTCACACAGTTTATCTAAATAGATTCTACAGTAATGCAAATGCGGATACTTTTTTGACTAAATTTGATTATAATGAATAAAGTTCTTATCTTAACAATATTTTACAAAAGAATGAACTAAAATTCAAGAAGTTTCGTTTATTCCGTTTTCCAGAAAATGTTTTTCAACTCTTTTTTTCATTGTATTAGCGCGTTCATATCTGACAAATTTATGAAAGTTTAAATGACAGTTATTAATTTTCATAACTAGACACCCTACGCCATCTGTTTTCTAAATAAATAATCAATGTTCACTTCAGCCTTCAGTACACTTGTAAAACTCAAATTTAATTATTTTACCACGGCGAGAAGACAGTGAAAGTAAGTCACGCTTTTTTTCTAATTATTTGTATAAAATAATTTAATTTTTTACTTAACATGTGTAACAAACTAACCATTATCCTGCGTAAAATGTTAATATTACTAATAACTACACATGTTTTCTTCCAGTAATCAAAGTACGAGTATGTATCATATTTAAATTATTTTTTTATTTATCGAATAACTGGTGAGTGTTGAGAGGTTATATATTTAGTTTTACATTAAAAAATACTTCAAAAGAAATTCAATAGAATAATCCAAATATCACATTATAAACCGTTGAATGCATACAAACATCAAAAATAGAACTTAATGAAATTATTTATGATATTGTGAACTTAAAATAAAAATAGAAGAAATATCAAAATCAGCTAGTTAAATTTATTTTCTTGTATGGTAGGTATATTATGTTTATGAACTTTTGTGTATTTAATAACATAAGGAGAATCAAGGCCTGTCAGAGTGGGGGAAATGGGGAGAAGCAGAAGTCAATATGTTAGATAAAAATATAATGGGAAGGCAAATCAGAACGAAATTTTAAACAAACCATTAAACAGAAATTAGAATTTGTAGAAAAAATTCAATAATTGTATTTCTTACGCTTTTACTACAAGATTTAAAAAAAAATTAATGGCATCTAAATTATTGGTTGCTGCCGGTCTCGCATTTTCTCTGAAAACTGATTCTTTTGAAAATCATATAAAGAGGGAGCCCTTGTGTAATTTTCATACGAGGGCTCAAAATTTCAGTCTACACCACTGCTAAAATATATATTACAACGTACAAGATTATCTGCTGCTACCTTCACGAAGATAGAAGAAAAATAATGAATATATTATAACATTATAATGCGTCATATTTATTAATAAATGGCCGTTTTAAATGATAAATTATATTATATTCGCTCTGTTTTCTATTCATAAGACGAGAAATGTTCAAAATGATTCAGTTTATCTCCGTGACCAGCCAACGAGCGCCATCTGTTATCCTGCCAACAAAGGTTGAATTTGACCCCTCTCGTTCAGTGTATTTGATAACGTGACTTGACGTAACTCCGCGACGCCGGGAATAGCTTTTATTTTCATATACACTTTTCTTTCGTGCAATAAAACTTCACCATAAAGAATTATTCTTCTATCTTCCGATTGCTACGTAATATTCTATTTACATATATACAATACAGAACATATCGTATTAGGCATACGGTTAATTATACTGAACGCTTCCAATAAATTTATGAACTAATATATAAATTATTATATAATAAAAAAATAAAAAGTATTAATATTTACATTGTGACGAAATAAATAATAAAGTATTATGTTTAATAGTACACGTAAACAATCTACATATCAAATTATAGTTATATACGGATTTTATATAAGACTAGAGGTAGTCATCGACTTACGACTTATGTGACTTAGAACATACGAACTTTACGACCATAATCCGTAATCGGTTGTTCACCTGTTATAACCGTGGCACTAGAGTGAATGCATGCTACATATTCTATTACTATGCACATGTGCCTATCACAGTCATTAACTTCTTGCACATTTTAAATAAATTGGCCTAGACATCAAACAATTTTCAAGGATTGAACGGATGGCACACGATGTGTTTCACCAATATCGTGAAATATACGAGGAAAAGAAGAAACAAATAGTCCAAACAAAACTCACAATGTTTATGCAACAACAAAAAAACGGCCAATAAGAAGTTTATACGTATAAAAAACACCTGTATTTTATATGTTCATGTTTTATTAACATAATATTTAAACAATTTTATTGTAGCATAATTGTTTATTTTATTCTAATAAAGGTAAAAATTAAAAAAAAAACAAATTAATAGGTAAAGATATCCGAATATCAGGAATACTTATGATAAAGAAAACAAAAACAAACTTGAAAAATAGTATAAAAGAATCCATGGAGAAACGTGATAAATGATTGTGGTAATACACTGATTACATATAACAAGAACATAGAAAACAGTCTTATAATATCATCACGCACTATAATTTATGTATATATGGAAATTATTGTATAAGCCTACTTACGACTGGATCAACTTACGACATGTTTATCGGAACCGATATGCCCTTCTTAGCATACCTCTTATATGAGGGGCGTACGATATGTTATGTTAAACCCTTAAGAAGCCCTTGTAGTATTATATTAAAAACATATATTCAATATTACGTCATTAATCTCTAAATTTATAATACCATCAATTATTGATAACTTTTTACGTTGTAAAAACTTGATATTCAAATAAAGCCCGTCCTGAAAGGGTAAAGAGCAACGGTTATTCAAAACGATTGTACAATGCAAACTATTTGCAACCCTCTACGAGAGTCTACGACGGAGAATCTACGCTTTAACATAGATAACGAAAGCCCACAGTGGCGAATAAATAATGAATACACTTATCTTTCCATATACGAAAAAACATAAAGCATACCAATTCAATACAAAGTTAAAATATAACGTGATGAAATTTCGAAAAAATAAATCTTGGAGATATCGTGATTGTTATCATTTTATTACTAAGTCGGTATTATGAACAGCTTAATCTGTTTCTGTTCGAGTTTTTTGTTTACGTCGGTAGACTTTCAAGGTAAATTAACCGATTGGTTATTTTCTGGGGTAGCAGAATATTTATCATTATAAAGACACGTTATAAATATTACTTTTTTAGGTGGGTAGTAATACTTTTCATAATATTTCCAAGCGGATTTTTTAATAAAATTTTAATTGATAGGAGTGTTCTTCATTAGATTATAAATGTTCTTAAATTAAAGA
>JAPMAE010006985.1:1562-11773 GCA_036584705.1 Rhyacophila sp. 25_7 | reverse complement strand
TATTTATTTTAATAATACTAAATAATGTTGGTTATTTTTACATATATGCATAGAAAATATGCATACAATTTCACATGTCGAATCTAAAAACCATATGTGCAAACAAACAAAACTTTTCCACGATTTACAAGCGCCTTCGTGTTGGTACTATATTTAAATATATCTATCATAAATTGTCATACTTATATAACCTCTATTAAAGTTTTAATTATTTTATTTACGATCGATAAACACAATGTCTAAACCAAGAAACTCATGCAACTTGTAATGGATTTATATAATAAAAAAGTATATATTTAAAATCAATATTTACAAATCTGTATCTGGGAGGTAAACTACACTATGTCAATTTATAGATATCGATATAGTGTAGTATATCTTGCGACGCTCTTTCCATTGATATACTCAATTATATTGCAACCATACTACAATAGAATATAATGAACGGAATATTACACTATGTTATATATTCGTATTATCGGAGGAAAGCAATACCAAAACGATTTTTAACAGTTAAACTTTAGTTAACATAGTAAAACTTATAGACTCCGAAACTGAGGTATTCGGACCCATGCACTCCAATACAAATTTAGAGACCTGGGGACAAATTTCGCCAGGGTGCTTGTAATGACATTTATTTATGAAGTGTGTAAAAATTTTGAGAAAATAAAATAACGACCGTATATCGGTCGCCGAATGTCGGTGATTTCTACTTTAGATGCATTTTCGCCCATCACAGAGGTCTATCATACGGTGTTAATATATATATAAATGCAGTGCCTTAATAAAAGGTTTTACCAATGTGATGAATATGGATGGGGCTGAGTACTCTAGTGTTTTATAAAGTATTATTTGAAAGAATAAAAAACACCATACATTTTAATATATAATATTATTTAATAAGAAAATAATTGAAGTCTTCGTCACAACATTATTATTAAGGTAAAAAGATGATAATAACTAAGGATGACAGTCAAGCCTGCCCCTATATTATAATTGTAAGAATAATGAAATTACTACGATGAAAAAGGATTACTATTAGGATAGCTTTGTTAATAGCCACCTTGTATAAATTATAAATTCATCAACTGTTATTAACGTCCGAGAGTGAAGCGAACTGGTAATAAGTGATTTGCATCCGACATTAATTCCAGCTAGACTACCGTGCGCATGGTGCAAATAGTAATCAACTTAAACACACCTTTTATACACATCAATCATAATTTTCTATATAATACGATAAAACATGGAAAACAATCAATAATAACTCATAGAAGAGGTCGCGTATGAGTGGAGGGAATTTATAAAGTGGTAATATTGCTATTATAGAAAATCGATTAATACGTATTGATGTCTTACTCGTGAGTGTTTCACAGGTTAAGGAGCACCGGATACAGAACCTTTGGATATTTGATATTTGTGAGACCTGCTGTTGACTTAATCGCGAACTTAAAATTAAAATACTAAAAATCTGTAAATAGTTAGACAACGTAAATAATTTGCATTTATCCATAAGGACAACAATCGACTACATAACTAACTACCCTCTGGTTACCTCAGCCTGTAGGTCTCTTCCGTCAGTGATGTATTCTGCATCATTAATGGTATTATCCACCTATCTACATACTCTAGGGCGTCCCAAACGCTGTATGCCTATGGTTCATTGTATTCTATGATTCCAGTGAGTGATTTGGATTAGAAATTTGGATATATTGCTATCACTGTGTGCCATATATTATTCGCGTGTAATTAATATGCAGGAAACCTAGTAATAATATGAAAATTTCATTTGTCAATTAATCTACTCTCGAAAGACGAAATTAGTACTTTATGTAAAACTCATTGCAAAAAAATAACCGTAATTAATTGAAGAGTATATTAGACATGAAATGCCATCAAAAACATTTTAATTTTCATAATAAAAATATGTTACGACTATAAGATTGCAGTCAGTAAGTAATATGTAAAAACTTTTATTTATTTATCACCAGTTTTAAAAACTTGAAGCAAAAAATAGATCATTGTTTTACTAATACGCCGTGGACGTTGATAAAATTTAATGGAGCGAAGGTATGTTTTAAAGCTCTCGTGAAAATAATAAATCGTAAAATTTGTTAGCACAAAGACGCACCTTTTCAACACGAGTGTGGGAAGCGCTAAAGTGTTGGCAGGGGTCGTAAACGTGTCTGGGTTGGTGTGACAGGGGTGAACACCCGTCACGCGAAATCCTCTTAGTGAGACGTCGGATTTTATAAAAGCGACGCTCGAATACGAGATTTTCTCGACGGCTTAAAACGACATCGTAACCTCATTCGTTTCGAAGTAAAAAAAAAAAAAAAAAGAATCGCTATTTTTAAAACGTTATTTCATACTCCACTGACAGGCCTGGATAGGAATTGATCCACAAACAAAAAGATCGTTCGATTCTGGTTTCACTTTTCACCGCATTCAAATTAAAAGTCTAAGAACAATGTGATAGCGATTTTTATATCCGTAACTCAATAAACGTCTTAAAGACAGAGAAAATATTATAGCCACGACAAGATTTAGGACTATTTCAATGCTAGGTACATCATCCTTTAAAAAAATTCACAAGTGGTGCAGGATGCAATATACGTATTTTTTTAATTTTTAATACGAGGGTAGCTGGTTCGCTCCTGTAGGTGGTCACAATTTTTTTTAAATATTTATTCATTTGTTGCTACAATACGAACTCGAAATGGTTGAGATAATAATCAATAACTATTCGTAACCAAAAACTATATTAAGAAAATCATTACACTACGCACTACGTGTTACAGAGCGGATACGGTTAAGAGAAAAAAAATCATGGTCTATGAGATATGAAATATAAAATATATGCATAATGAATTGATTTGACATCAAATTCCAGTCTATATATGTCGTATAATTCATAATACACTGGGCATAAGAAACAATGGTTGTCCTGAACATACAAATGTGTCTTCAATATTTCTTGAAGCTACTGTCATCTTCGAAATGACGGCACCAGTTTTAAACTGGCGCTACCTATAAAGTTGATCACTATATTTAATCACTATCAAGCATGGGCCCTTAAATTATTACTTGCATCGTTATAGCAACATGCGACATAAGCGATAGACTTATTTTATTGATTGTTTGAACGAAGATCCCAATTTTCATCTATATACAATAGTAATCGTAATACAACAATTCCTTGAAGATGGTAGAAAATGAAGTTTAAACTTAATTTGTGGAGTAAAAAGAACTGAGTAACTATCAAAGAACAATGCCAGGAAATTCCACGAGTTTACAATTCGACTAAAAAACAAAAGTAAATTCAGAACACTGTTACGCGCCACTGAAAAGAAGCGCTATATTAATGTATATTATTATGAGAGGTAATTAAGCGGAGACAAAGTACGAAAACAATAATGAAAATAATATTCATTCTGGAGTTGTGTTTTGTGTGTCGACATTAAACCGCGCGAGTTGGCACAGCATTAAAATATGAAACAAATAAAACGGGACGGCAACTTATTAACGTGCGGGCAATAAATCTGTGTTGATTGCGTGTGGCCAGGCTTATCGTTAAATTGATGGTCCAAATATATGATTAACGCGTGGTGTAGATTATTATTCTATTATGTGTACATTTTATATATAGAGAAAAATGTGATATATATTAAAAATAATTAAAAATGTTCTTAGGTTCTCTACTCGTAAACGTGGTACTCCAAAGAACACTTGGACCAGTTGTAAAAAACGAATGATTTCGCATCAGCACTAAGAGTGGGGTCTTCGAGCTATTTAATCCCAACATAGTTGATGTTTCGAGGGTAAGGAAATGTATGTAGGTGGCCGTTCACGTTATGAAAACAACAAATAAAATAATACAAAATTTGAAATTATAATATGAATTAAATTGTCTTTTATTATGTTCAATAATATGTGTTTAAAAAAACACTTAACACTCTTTATGTGAGTCGGGCTCACCACAGCCTTGAGTTGGCACAACACGGGTGGTGGAGTGAGCGCACCATTTAGAAGTACGAAATATAACACCAATTTTAAAGGTTTACCTACGAATATTTTGCATCAAATTGGGTCGATGTTATCGACTTTCACGAACGAATTTTTGCGAGTTAACGACTCGTTTACTACTAAAACGGCTCCGATTGGAAAGGGTTAATCTAATAACGTTTGAATTGCGTAAATAAATTAAATCATTTGCAAATATTGAAATACAAGAAACCGGTTTTGATCTTTAAATATACTCGTAGAATTACGTATACAAAATCTTATTATTATTTCTAATCATCACCAGTGTTAATTGTCATATTGTATAGAATCGATAATAATTTTTATTTTATCAAACAGATTTGGAAATAGTAAGAATGTATTCAGCATTTTAACATACAATTTTCAAACGAATTTAATATCAAAAATGGACCGTATCAATACGAGTATGTAATCTCTGTCTCAACAAATCTTTGTATGTTGAATATCTATCACGTAGTAAAGAATAGGATATCCCAGGTGTCTTCTTATCTGAACGTTTCGATAATTCGACCGATTCCTCTGGAGAGCTGATTCAGAAGGGTGTATTTACGTTTCACCGTGTCAAAATGAGTTATGAATGATTTTCAATCGAAAAAACTGTTAATTCTTAAAATATTGTAGAATTCACAGTATTTGTCAAGAAGGATGTTTAATAAAATTAATTAAGGAAATTAATGTTACTCAGTTAACAAACGACGTATTGTAATATTGAATTGTAGAAAAAAATGTGGAATCCTCCGCAATTCCGCAAAAAAATGAATTCCTTAGTCTATTTTATAAAAAATTATTATGTTTTATTAAATATTTTTAATATTATAAACTCTTCACTTAACGTTTCAAAAAAAAAAAACATAATGTGATCTCATTTAGTTGGAAGATGTCAACATTCGAAACAATTCCGTGTGAACAGTCACTGCTAGCGCTATACGTTGGAGTGAAGAATAATTAAAAACTGATATTCACGATTACCCTGGAAGTAATCAGGTACATATAATACACGTACTCCATGAATAAGTCGAAAAAATATCTGGAGATATATATTTTTTAAATATATATATTTTCATATTATGATAAACATGATTCTTTTCTGTATGCTTAATGTGGTTTCATAGGCACATTACGTATGTAGGAGTATATTACACGTAATGCTTTTACAAATTGCATACATGTATTTATCAATAACAATGCAGTAGATAAGATATAAAAATATATTATAAACTCGGTAGATATTCGCCCACACGCCTTAAAGTAATATTCTGGCAGCGCGATACAAAATGAACACACACATAAGGTAGACAGTTTTCTTCGAACAATGCGAGAGCACAAAGAGAGAAAAATATCGAACTACTGACAGAAAACTACATCCCACACAAGCGATTCAAGCGAATACCTAGTCTGCGGTAAAAATGGCATTGGAGCTCAAGGCGAGGCGCGTTCACTACTTATTCCAGCTGATAGAGATACACGCTCTTCATACACCCCTCGAGACTACGGGTATACGAGCGTCGGCGTCAGTCGCTATTTAAGGCTCTTTGGGACTGCGATGTTACATTGGATGGAAATTGTATGTACGAACTACGAGAAAAACTTTTCTTTTTTTAGATTGTTTATCTAGGTTTAGCGTATAAGAAAGTTTACAAATATAATATGCGGTCATCTGTTGGAGATTTTAATATATTACTTTAAATAACATCGTAAGACCGGATTTAATAAGAATAATTATTAAATTGCAATGAAAAACCCGTTTTTATTAATTTGATCATGGTAACAATTACTTAATTAAAATTAATTGTAGTGTATTTTATACATAATGTTTATGTAGCGATCGTAGGTGAGTGTAGAGCGCATTCAACTTAAGAGCCGAGGGTTTTAGGGTTCAAATTCAGTAGCTGGCAAAAATTTCAGATTTTTTAAATGTGGATTTGAAACCAGACATGAACAAAATTGGTTGAGCTAATAACTAACAATTATTGCTCGTAAAAAAACTGTCAAAACAATCACACTGTGGCGATTCTTCGTTTCGGAAAAACAGAATACATATTTTAAAAATATACTGCTACAAATATAAAAACAGTAAATTAGAAAGAAGAAGAAAAGAACACGACAATATAAGATAAAGCACGGCGGGAGGAAATCAGTCATTAAGAATTTTACGTGTGAAAATATATTCAAGAATACAAATGTTTGGGAATTAATAGGAAGTGATAAATATTGTAGGTTACTTTTAAAGATTTTATAGACAGATTTATTGGACTGACTTATTGAACAACTGATCTTCCCGATTCTTCAAGTATTAATCAGGCAAATATATACCCAATATCAGCAAAATTTGGCAGAATCCTTATTAAAACCTACTCGTAAATATGCACTACTAAATGAAGGCAGCTTTTCAATCCATTGTGTTTTATACTCGAACACTTTTGTACGCGTCTTTGACCGGATAGCGTAACGAATATAGACAGTTACTTAAATGTACTGATTTTTTATACATTAAATTACATTCTGCGGAGGCAACGTGTAAGTAACACAGTTGGTAAAATAATTTGATAACTTTATTATTAATAATTGTCAAACATCGCTGGTATAAAGCTGATAAAATAATCTTCATACTGTAAAAATCCAGCGGAAATGGTAATAACGATACCGTTTGCATATATTATATACATAAAATACACAAAAGAAAGTTTAGATAAGGATGGTTGAAATAGGATGTCGAATTATTAAATTTGATATGCCTGTCATTGAGACATTTAAATCTTTTCAATAACAAAATTTAATAGCTTAAAAACCGCGAGTGGAAAAAGCAAAGAAAATACGAAAAGGATCGCAACCGTATTCGCGGAGGTACAATGGTAAGAGGGAACGAAAGAAAAAAGAAAATCTTGTTAGATCAATCATCATTGTTTTCCTTTCAGAGTCAGGCACGCGCGTCGGCGGAAGCTCACTCGGCGGTCGATCGCAGCCTATTGAAAACAACAAAGTAAACAGTATAAACGGATTCTGTGAACTACAAGGACTCCGAGGTAAACGAAAATCTGTCGGTTGAGCAGTTTATAAAGTGGCATTTGTTGGGAACATTGTAAGATTTTTGGTAGGGAAGCGTTCGAAAAAACTATTTGTACGTTCAATTTTAATTTTAAGTTCTCTTCGTATATATAACACGTTTACATTTGCAATAAAGAAGTTATTTACTAAATAATGGTTATGAGAGTGACGTAGGTAGAGATCATATAATTCACATCACTTTCATAAACTAAATTGAATGCGTCATAGATTATTTATTGATGCATTCTTTACAACAATCAATCTTAGTTGGAAAATCATTATGTTGAAATAATAATCAAAATACCACAGTATTTCTAAAATATAAATACACGAGTATACATATTATATATATATATATAAATCGGTATCGTATATTATTTAGTCAAAGGGACAGATAAAGAGAAACCAGAAACAATAGTATGGTTACCATTCCGTCTTTCGTTATCTCTTTCTAGTTGTATATATCGAGAATTTCTGCATTGTGATAATATCCGCCTATCTCTTTCTGGAACAATCGAGCCACCGAATGCTTATTACAGTTCTTGAATTTTCCATTACAACTACTATATTAGAGAGATAAGTTACTCGAAGACCTTAGCTTTTACAGAATATGCATAAAAATATCTGAGTTCTGGAATATGTGTTTTATGTCGTGAAATCATAATATATGTATGCTATTTATTCTATAAAATTTCAATAAATTTCAGTTTTTTTTATGCAAGGTTACATTAATGCAAAAAACTCTCTGATAATAATGAAACTAGGCAAGCAACACAATGTTGCTTTTAAAGCAGAGTTGTAAAAATAAAAGTGAAAAGTTAAACTAATTCAAGGATTTAACGATTTGATATTGTATTAACAAGCTTTTATAAGAAGTAATATAACCATATTTCACCGCCGGCGTCGTAAAAAATAATCACCGACATGACTCTGAATATTTTACGAGCATATGAGAACATAAAAGTGCGAAAGATATTATACTTTAAATCTCGTGAATTCTGGTTAGAGCATCGGCGGCTTTACAATTTCCTACAAGAAGGAAAACACGAGGGATTTATCTGTCGAAGAGTTTGTCCCGAGTTCGTAATGATATTCTCTGTATTATTAGAGACTACAGGAAACGTTTTTTTTCTCCCAATAAGCATGGAGCGCAAATCGAATGGAAAATTTATTTTATTTTTTTATATATAAATACTGGAGGCATGCTCCACAAGAGCGACTATTAAAAATTAGATCCCGTTTTAACGAAAATTTTGGTATGTTCGTGCAGCTTAATACGAATTGAACAAAAACTCGCTTTAACAAACCAAACATTTCAGCAAAACCTCATTAGTAAGCATCTTCAGCACGTAATGATATTGTATATATTTAATATAGAAGTCAACTTTCATACTCATGAACAATTTTTGCACTCGTATATTCAATATTACAAAATTTCTGTATAGAACGATCCCATAAAGCATGCCAATACGGGATTTAACTTAGATATACTCGTATATATAGAAATCATCATTTTTAGCTACGGGTAGAAACATTCAAAGTTCTACTATGTAAATATCATCATAACAGATTTTTTTACCAGTAATAGATATTGATAATTGAGTTGTGCATTAAAAGCGAATGCACTGTGTGCTGATATTACTATTTCAATAAATAACTCAAATACTTATAATTATTCAATGTACAGCCCTGAGTACTTTTAATTAATAATACTAATAAATGGATCATTTTGGTGAACTTATAGGATTTTCCTGTATTTTTAGACAGTCGACTATCAACATCCAACATCATTATGACGTTACTACGTTATTTATTTGTATATTAAAATTCCATATAATATAATTTAACATTATGAAATGCCACACAGTGAACATAGGAGGGAATTATTATTGTGATAAATATAATACCATATTTACCCGATTGTAAGATGCAGTTTTTTCTTTATTTTGGTGTCGATGAATTCGGAGTGCATCTTATGATCGTGGTACAATCGCGTAAACATCTACAGTAACGACGATTTCCAAATGTAAAGTTAGTATTTATGAAAGGAATATGAATAGTGTTTGTGGACTTACAATCTTCTCTTAACACCTTCTGGTAAGATTAAAAAAGCACGGCATCAAAAATTATAAAATGGGCGTCGGCTGCTTCGAAGAAAACCTTGAGAAAGTAGTTGATATTCTCCCAAAAAATCCTGCATCAGAAATGCTCTCGATCTCAGAGAAGATGTAGACGATTTCGAGACGAAAGGTGATTTAGAAAAATCGAACACTGAATTTGAAGAAATCTCAGACCCTGATGACAATACTGCAGAATAACACAGTGTTAGTACATAAGTTATATACTTACTCTAAATTATTTTTACTGTGATTTTATGAGTGTGTCGGTTGCAATATTTTTTTCAATAGTTTAATTTTAAATTACCAGAATATAAAAAATAAGATACGTCTTATAATGCGATATTTTATGTACATGTGGAAATATTTTTTTCCAACTGAAAGTAATAGAGGTCATCAATCGGAAAGAAAAAACATTTCTTAAGACGACTGAACTAACCAAATTAAATGACAGATATAATCAATATTATTGTATAAATTGACAGATTCAATAAACAAGTAAATTGCTATTATATAGCAATGTAGAGTGCTAATATGAGTTGTGAGACATTATACACACATTTTGGCAAGCCGCGGCGGCCAAGCTTATAAATTATATTTATCAAGTAGTTTTTCAGAGTGTAGGAGCGTTATTAGAAAAACTTTTGGCTGGATATATCTTGCCGATACGCAAGTACGTATGTACGCCTGTCTGAAAATGTAGAACACATAATCGTGAATAAAATATACCGCTGAGCCCAGAGCCATAAATCTGTGAAAGCACATCTATTAAATAAGCATTTTAAAGCAATGTAAAAGTCTTATACGCCGCTTAATATGTGTTTTATTACAAAATACTTACAGTATTTCATTCTTAGTAATCTCAATTAAGTTTATAATATAATATCATATTATGACGACGGTAGATTAGTGAAAACTAATAATTTACGTGTACTGTCATACAAAGTAGGCCAACTACTTAATAATGTGAAAGAACATATGGAAAAAATATTGTGGTATTCAAAC
>JAPMAE010006981.1:0-12015 GCA_036584705.1 Rhyacophila sp. 25_7 | reverse complement strand
TTTGAATACTTCTTTTAACTATATCCACTCCGAAACGAAGCATATGAATCTCGACAATGTGAAAATTGTTTTCGAGAGTTTTTTTTAAGTAATAATTGTCAATTATTAGCTCAACCACTTCGGATTCGTATGCTGGCTACAATACAAATGAATAAACATTTGAAAAAAAATTACAACCAGCACGGGCGTCAAACGTGTGACCCTCGACTCGTGAGTCGGATGCGCTATCCACTCACCTATGAGGGCGACTTTGAATACGAATATACGTTTAATCTCATTATAATGAACCCTGAAGTGATAACAATTTTATCATTACAATTTTTTTTTGTAAAATTTATTAAAACAATACACTTCGAATAATACGAAAATTGATGGTAAAAACTTGATTTAATAAAATAAATATTTTAGTTTGAAATGAATAGTACTCGTAAGTAAGTGCAGCATGATTTGTTAATATTTATATTTTTTAAATACTTATGTGAAGACAATATTTTTTATCCAGGAAGTTTGCTATAAGCTGGATTTAACATGTTTAGTAAATAAATTGATTTACAACGTTAATTTAAGATAATATGATTTCAATTCATCGATACTTTGTTATTGCATCAGTTATTTTAACCGTTCGTATAATTGTATGAGTTGACTTTTTTATCTGTTCAACCAGTGAGATGACGTTGTCTTCAATATTTTACGATATACGAGTATATATAAGGTATTCAGAGTCTATATGAAACTCTTTGTGATTTTTTTATACAATAAACGTAATATTTTAGATCATTCTTAGAGATAAATATTTTCTAATATAGCAGATTAGTTATAATGGCTATACATTTTTGGGGACAATATTTGTATTCAAATTTATTGTTATTTGAATACTATTGTGATATTAATATATTTATCTAGTACAATAATAAAATCCAAAATACATTAGTATTTCGAATATGAAATAGTATTGAAGAATTTTTCCATTAGGTTTTATATACTCGTGCAACTAAGTGAGTGCCTTATTATTATCTCAGGTTTTTAAATACAATGATCTGAAATTAAAAATGTATACGACTTTATGATTTTGTTAGGCATAAAATGTAAAGTTGTAACCTATAATCTGTTACAACTAACAAATGTAAATGACATCTGTTGAAACCAAAAAAGTTTAGTACGAAAAAATGTACAAAAATAAATATCTTTATATGTTTAAGTTAATATATATGTATATACAATCCTTAATATGCTTTTTTATCTATATTACTTTTGTGATTGATTTTATATCTTCTCTTATCACCATTATCGATATCAAAACCTGACAAGCGATGTCATTCTTTGATGTTTACCAAAAGGTCAAGCTGTGAAGTAATTGGTATACTTTGAAAATGATATCCGTTGTAGAATATATATGTAAGTAGTGATGGGTCGTCGAAGAGGGTGGGAGGACAGAATTTCATACGTCGACGTCCTTCGGTTCGTAATTAGTTCTACAGATTGCTTTCGATTTATAGTATATTTCTTTGCTTGCTTCTATTTATCAACGCGCAAAAAATAAGTGAGTGTTATTAAAATATGTTAAATAAACACATTATTTATGTGATTAAATATTTTTTGCTAAAAATAATTGTTATATTCTTGAAAAATATAAGAACGGAAAGATCCTCAATTTTGCATCACCATTACTTTGTCTAATTTTAATTATTTGGTAGATATATATGTAAATAAAATAAAAATGTAAAACAATTAATAATTCATAAATTTATTGCTATTTTCTTCATATAATACAGTAGTCCCAGAAGTTCATTGTGTTATATAAAGCAACTTGACCCACTGGCAAAAAATTCTATATAAATTCAACACAATCAATAGTCAAAGAAAAAACAACAATATGTTTTCGGCCAGAATAGTTTCAAACTAATCTATCTAGTTTACATTGATCTGAGAGTTTTATTTTATAGAAGTGATATTTTAGAGGTTTTATCTTTAAAATATAAACAAAAATATCGACCCTGCTTAGGCAAAGGGGCTCAATCCTCAATTTTTTTAAAAGTGCTTTTGTGTGAGAATCATAATGTACGTAACTTAATATACGTTCTGTCAAAAATAATTAAGCCAAAAATGCCAAATTACGAATATTATAATAAATAAAAAATAAATGATCTAGTAAGTTTATGTGGAAAGGAAAAAACCATTAAATCTCAACTTTATTAATTTTTCATTAATAACTTTCTAATTTTCAGATCAGGAAAATAAAACCCCAATTTATTGGTCATCACGACGAAATTTGTGTTAATGACTTTGACTAAAATCATTAAAAAACGTTTTTTGTACCACCTATAAAATTTCTTCGGTGAGGGTAAATCCCTTTTACCTACACAGTCAATACGGTTATACTCGTTATGTGACATCGTTATAGTTTTTTTTAATGGTAATGGTGTTTTTTGAAAAACAAAACATCATTAAGAAAGTAATTAAGTCAGTTTATAAATCTAGCTTAATATTTTTTGTTGATTTATAAAAATTAAAAGACTAATATCAAATGAAATTATTTTGTATAAAAATGACGAACAATAATAATAATAAAAAACGAGTTCGATAGTCTATGAGTTATAATAGCCGATTCAAAACATTAAATATTTTATTTTGTTTAAATCTTACAAAATATTATATTATGTATTAACAGATTAATGCCATGATTTTTATTTTCATATTGTTTTATGCAATTATAATTTTGCCATCATAAGGGTCGATATAATTTTTATTTCTTTTAATTCCATAATCTTTCCAAGTTGCTCGATATGAGACCATAACAGTGTAAAAATATTCTTTTAATATTTGTATTTTTACAAGTAATATTTGTTAATTATTAGCTCAATCGCATTCGATCCAACTCCTGGCTACAAACACAAATGAATAAACATTTGAAAAAAAATTGTAAGCGCAATAGGATTCGAGCTTACGACCCTCGGTTGTGTACGGTGCGCTGATCCACCGAGGGAAAATTATTATATTTTTATAATAATCTGAAAATTTAAAGTCATAAAAAGTAGGAATATCATTCTCTGTTATAGAAAACACCTGTCATTTTACTAGTGTTAAAATAAAACATGCAAAATTTTTGCTTCAACCATTATTGTGTTAAAATACAGGTAAAGAGATCGTAATAGGAAGCTTATACACCCACTTGGTGAAGGCTCGTAAAATTGTGCTAACATCCTTCGGGTTGGCGGGCGCAAAGACGGTCGTCGCTTGGTTACACACCAGCAGTCGATGCAGGAATACTAAACATTGTGTTACGTGAACAGTGGTCCCAAATGCTCTAATTGTCCAAAATATATTTTTGGATAAAACAAATACTTGTATATAAATAATTCATACCAATATTTTTCTTACCTAGGTTAGTATATTTTATAAGCTTTAATAGTTAAGTGCGCATATTATAGGCGAATATTATCCGATATGTTTAATTTATTTGCGAAATATTTGCAAAAAATTATCAGCTGATAAGTTATTGCTGAAGTGCAATAGATTTTATTGTTTTTTTGGTCGCTTTACTGATTACCTGACTCATCAATTATTCCAGTGAAGACGAAATAATATGATCGTAGTAAAACTGTTTTCATACGATTTTTTTATCCAGCAAGAAAAATATGATGCTCTTATTTTTTGTTTATGCGCTATTTATAATAAGAACCGAAGCTATTTCTCCATCTAATTAAAACTATTTACTTACAGCAAATAATTATCTGTTTGTATATATAAATAATGTTTCAATAATATCAATTTGATACAGGTAATGATATACAAGGTGAATATTTATAACTGCTGTATTTTATCATCATATTTGGAAATCAATACATTGATAATATAATTATTTATTTCTATAAATTTATCTTTGTTCAATATAGCTTATTATAATTTTTGTAGATGGCCTTAGTCGTTTTATGAACAAAAAAATATAAGCATGTACTGTGTAATAATAATTAACGATTTTTTTTTGAGAAACTGTAATTTCAAAAACTTTCAAAAATTTTAACGCAAAATTATCAGTTAAAATACTGATTCATCAAATCAAATATAATAAACCGTATGTCCCCTCAGTACGTAGTACATAACGCATCCAAGAATTACAGATTTATTCTCGCGCTGGTTACATTTTGAATTTATTTGCATTCATAGCCAGGATAGGATAAGAATGATTAAGATAATAATTACTCTCAAAAAGCAACTGCTATGAAAATTTTATCCTGTGAAGGTATTTTATATCATTTTACGCGTATATCAACACGTATTTGAAAAAAATATTTCAAGTAAAGTGTTTTTTGTTTTAAAACAAATCTGCACTTCCGTAACAAATAATTAATATGATATTTATTGCCAAATGAGGTATTGTGCTCATAGAATTATCGTTTTAAGTATATTTGAAAAGTAATTAACGCATATATTCAATAAGTCACTGTTAATTTTCGATATATGTTCTCATAGTAAAATATTTTTCTTTTATTCTCCGAATTATGAGAAACTAAAAGATTAACAATTTATCAATCAAATATAAAAATATATTTTAGACGGTCGTGGTTTAAAATAATAAACACATCAGTTAACGTAAATTCGTTGAAAGATTTTTAAATACTGAGATAAGATTATTTATCAGTTTGTTTTTATATTTATAATATTATTTATATTTTTTAAAAACGATTTTTTTTATAAAACCTTTATCCTGAAGAAAAAAAATGTTGAATACCCCTAATTGATAAGAAAGATATTTCAAGCTGAGAAAGCGTGGAAGGAAACGGGTACAATGTACACATAGGCATTTAAAATAATAATGATTTACTTAGCAGTTAAGTGGATATTTCCAGGTATTCTAGTACTCGTTCTTCAAGTAAATACAATTTGTATAAAATTATGGACGTAATGTAAAGAAAACATTTAATTTTATTTCAATATTGACTCATAAAAATATATTATTATAACAAATTGAAAATATTGGTATTATGTTTTCTATTCATCAACTGAACGTAAACGAATATATAAAATACAAAATATATGGACAAAGTTTTTACCATTTGATATATTTTATGCTAGTAACGTACTTATATTATATACCTGTATAAATTTATACACCCTAAATTTCTTTTCTTTCAAATATAAAAACTAAACAACAAACTAATTTTGTTTATTATATTACTAAACTTTTAAAATCAAATGAGGTTAACTATAAAAATACATAGGAAAAGCTAAATGTATTCAATATTATGCCATTATATTTCTTGCATGCATAAACTATGATGTCATTCAGATGTTATCCATCTTGACAAGAAATTTTTGAGCACCTTACTCTCGACGGGTTCCCAGATGACACAAGCTAGCCACAAGGAAAACTCGTAATTAGTGAATACATAATATATATATATATATACTGTGTCTCCGAGTGAATTTCAATTGGTCAAGATATTATGCATCAATGAATACATTTATAAAGATTTGTTTATTTCAATATTCACTTTGCCAAATTGACTTAATTTTAGAAGCTTAAAAATAAACTTAAACGATATTACTAATCGACTTTACTTTATTTGCTATCGATTCTTGGTGAACAGTTATTATAATAAAATAAAAACACGGATTCAATATTCATAGTATTAACGTACTTAGGAGTTGCAGTGGTTTGTCATCGCGAAATAACGTTTATGTTTTTTCAACAAATAAAATTAATTTGCTAATCTAGATGCAATAGTAACCCTCATCCCAAATGGAAATAATTAATTAAATTGGGATCAATTAATGCGCGTCATATCCACCGGGTTTTGACGCCGTTCGCTCAAGCGATCCCCGACTCCGATTCAAGACGGCGAATAGATCATCTACCCATTCCGATTTGATCAAATGCGACACGGGGTGACGTTTATTTGGGAATCAAGTGATTAAGCAAAATTACACGAGCGGAAATTCATGCTGACGGTTTTTAATTACAGAGACTGGGTACAGTAATCACACTTTTAGTGACAGCCAAAAAGAAAGCCAATGCACGCGTACAGAGTATTTTACGTCAGTTTTCCAGTAAATATTCAATTTCAGCCATATTGATAAATATTCATTTGTATTTTGGGTTTTTTCAATTTTTTTTAAAAATATATTCCTTATTCCAATAATAGAACCTTATTTTTAGATAGGCATAAATGATTCGGTTTTTCCTGTAGGTGAGTAGATAGCACATATGATTTACAAGAAAAAGCTGAGTGTTGTGGGTTAAAATTTTATAGATGTCAAAACATGTATGCAACATTTTTTTCATGTGCATTTGAAATAACCACATTGGACCAAATTGCCTAAGCTCATGATATCTTATGACATATTTCAATACAGTTTTTCTTTATTTTTATTGCTATATTTAAGCCATATCTTATTATGATCTAAAGTGTATTTTATTATAAAATTACTCATGATAATTTTAACATTGAATTTAAAACGATTCGAACACCTTTCGTAAATAAATAAAAGAAACTAGTAAAAATATTAAAAATCTGTATAATGATGACAGCTTTGAATATATAAAATGAAGAAAAACTAACAATTTGTATATATAAAGAGTCTAGTAGTATTTATAATGATTGGAATTATAAAATTATCGTATTAAATGTTATTTTTTTTAAATATTTCTCCATCATAGCACATCAAAAACTTTTGTTCGACAAACATGTATTGTATTTGGTATTGAAACAAATATTATATATTCTCTCACAAATTTAAGATGAATTATGAAGTTTAAGGGTCTAAAATTTCTATACTGTTTAATTGGAATCACTTCATTTATACACACAATGTAATGAACATACATATTTTATACCGAAACAACGTTAATTTAGATTTGAACAAAGAGCAGATTTTTTTTGATGTGAACCAATTTATCAGGTGTTAGTTTACCCTTATGTAAGTTAAATTTATCAGCTGTACTGAAAATAGTATCGAAATAACATTCAAGGGATAACTTTTTTATTGCAGCCATGAAATAAATTCGTTCTCTCTGAGTGTTCCCAACTAATGCTATTTATCACATATCACTAATGGCAGGAATGAAACTTAAACTATATAACGTTTTTCTTATTGCACTTAAATAATCGTAGACTTAAAACAAAAGATTTGAGTTTTCAATTAATTCATTTAATTTGATTTATGCTTTATAATTTTAGTTTTGTAATTATTTTATATTGAACATACACGTAAGTGTTTTTGTGAGACTGAAAAATTAAAATTATACAAATTATATTTGATACTTGCAAAGTAATTTTTGATACCAATAGAAAAAAATCACGAAATATGTATTTTAAGATGAATTACATTTATATCATAATCATCGAACAATTCAAAAAAATAACCAAAGAAAACAAAGCAATAGACAAAATTAAATAAGACAAAACTCAAAAGTATTTAAGTTAAATTAATATATTTGTTTAAAAGATTATCAAAGTCTACAGTAGGATTATAAAATCAATTATTCTACCAAATAATTCATGTGCCATTGCTACATTGCTAAATTATAAGCAAAATGAAAAAAAGAAGAAAAATCGTATTTTTGGTTACATAGTAAAATTGTGTGATCAAGCTTTGCGTGGTATCTTTGCCAACAAAAATGTTATCTTAACTTTGACACTTTCACTTTTATCAAGTTGTGAAACAAAGAGTTCGAAGGAAAAATATTTGCACCGCCATCGGGAAAGTAAACAGATGGTATAATTTATTAGCTACAACATTTGCGTAAGACGATTATTTACGAGTAAACTTTCAGATTACTGAATTGTTAATGTCAGATTATCAATTGAAGATACAAAGGCATTTACTTAAACCTACTACCACGGTCGTTATATCTTGTTTCACAAAGGGATACATTAAAATTTCAGTAGTGAATATTATGAAATCATGTTATATAATATTTAAAAGCGACACCTGCGTGGGTTTGAGTAAATCAACAAAACCATTATTTCTCACGAAGAAATAACTAGGTGTAATTAAATTTTCGATGAAACAGACCATTTGTATATTTTTGGATAATAAAATAAAAAAAATAAACATCTAGCATTCATTGTTAGAAGAAAAATAAAATAAGCATACCATATAATTTTAGCATATTATAGTGACAATAATATAAATTATGGTTTTAGTTTAAGTTAGTTGACGTGTATACTAATTAATAATATTTTGTATTTGAAAATTTTCTTTTATTTTTAAGTCTTTTGTATAAAATGTAATATTGCTAACCAGCTAAAAATATTTTTTATTGAAGGGCTGTAAAAAAGTGTGCCTTTATTTTGAAATCTTACTGTCAATATATCATTGACGTCAAAGTCAATGAGATTTTCCGCAGGCTGGTTGTTCCATCCGACGTCAACGAAAATATAAGTGTTTCCCGAAAACATAAGAGTCTACCCCGATTCTTTACATAAAATATAAGTGTATTTGGATTGATTTTTATCACTTAAAGTTTTCGATCCTCATAAAGTAAAATATATTTTTATTTCAAAGAATCATCTAAATATTTTATTTCAAAATATTTTTAGTTTTATGATAAGGTGATTTATAAATAAGTATATATACAATATTGTCATCCTGGTAAGCAGGTGGATAGCGCATCCAACTCACTAGCTGAGGATCTAGGGTTCCAATCAAAGGCAAAAATTTCACAAGACACATTTTTCCTGTGCATGTGCAACCAGAAAATGGACGAAATTTGTTGAGTTAATTACTGACAATTATTACGGATAAAAAATCTATAAAAACAATCATCACATTGTGAAGATCCATATGCTTCGTTTCAAAGCAGATATGGTTAAAAGAAAGAAAAGAATATACCATGAATATATTTTTAAGTTTTTTGGTGTATACATGAAAAGAATTGAGATTAATTTTTTACCGCCATTAATTGATTTATTATTGCTAAAGATTATGTTAAATTTTTGCATTGTTTTTGCCATATATTTTATCGTCTTTCACAAAAAAATAATTTAGTAAATAACGTCGAAAACATTTTTAGGGTATATTATTTTATAATAAATATAACGGCTTTTATATAACATGAAAAGTATGAAATACTACGAAAAATATTTTTTTTCACTAAGACTAAATACCTTTCACAGAAAAGCTAACCATTTCAAATAATCCTTCTTTTGTGAAATTTTAACGTACAATTGTTCATAATATCTAGTATAAAATGTTTATCAAAATTATTACAATATGAAATATATTAAGCCTCATATTGAGCATGATATTTATTTTTACATTAAACTTTACTGAATTAAAATGTCACATGCCACAACTGCGGCTGAATTTAAAATAATACAAGATATAATAGCATATTATCTTCTGACATTACAATTGTCTATTGCATAAAGAGAAAATTCTTGTTAGTGGGTACCAACTATACATAAATCAATTAGCATGAAGACTGACAAAATTAAAAGAAAAACGATTTATGCGAGCATTATTGAATATGTTTACCATTTATACATCAATTTGTTTTTTGCCACTCATAACGAAAACTAGCGGATGATACAATCATTAACAATCGTTAACTATATCAAAGAATGTAATAACATTTGACTCTCCGTGGCGAAACACGTATATCATAGGCGTTCAATTTCCATAAAATTGTAACGGACAATGTGCAACGTCGCCTTTTAATAAAAAAAATAGTCATTTTTGATTAATGTTTTTATGTCTTTATACTTGTTCAATCATAATATTTCGTATATTATTTTTCATTTTCGTTGCGTAGCTACAATATAGCAAAATCGTGCAAAGCATGAGACCTAATACAAAACTTAAAATTTTATACGTATAATATTAATGTCCTTTTGTATTTTTTGCTTAAAGATTCAGCATGAAGATAGCTCTTACTACTAAAAATATATAGATATATTTTTAAAAAACTTTCTACGTGGTATTTCTGCATTTTTATGGTACTTTTTAGAGCTCAATTTTGTAGCTACTGCGCTGCTAGGTCTTCCCTTATTTGTTTAATAAAGCTCCAAAATCATTAGATAATCGTATGCCACTGTTTTTTTTAACATTTTACTTGATATCGGTTGAATTTTACAATACACACATTAATCACCAAGACGGATTTAAATAATCATGTTACAATATTATTCTCTTTAATTCTAGGCTACACTGGCAAAAACTGCCAGGAAGAAGTTGATCCGTGCAGTTCGTCACCGTGCCAAAATGGTGCGACGTGCTCCGGCAACGTGACTCAATTTCGGTGCGATTGCGCGAGAGGTTTCGCCGGTTTGCTTTGCCAGCACGCGCTCAATGAGTGCGAGTCATCACCCTGCGTGCACGGAATATGCATGGATCAGGAAGATGGATACCGCTGCTTCTGCCAGCCTGGTAAAGTCTTTTTTCATATACATGTTACTTATATTCAAAATATGTTCTAAAAAAATCTTTCCCCTAAAAGTGATAAGATTCGCAATGTTTTTTTTAAAACGCATGCTATTATTTTCTTTGTGCAAATAAAATAAAAATTAAATGTCAAAAAAAATAAAGTGCATAAGAAAATACACTTCTCAAAATACACAAAACTTTTAATATTATTATTGTAAACAAATTTATACATTACGTAAAATTGTTACGTATATATTCTTATAAAATACACTTATAGTCCTAGGCCATACAGCTTGAAGTATGGCGGTGAGACATACTCGTAACTTGCTAATAATTATAAAGTTTAGGGTACGAATGATAACATCTGTTACAGACCAAACCCATCATCAGAAAATTTAATCGGAAATTGTTATTTTTATATTACGCTATTAGAATTGTCATTGGTTACCATTTTTTTAATATTTTATATAAAAAATATGTAGCATCTTTAATATTTATTTAAATACGTGCATTAATAATCTGTATGTTAGCAGTTTACCAAGTTTTTAAAACTATATGACCTACATAAGTTTGTAGACGATTGGCAATTATAAACGAGTCATTTATAAATTTTAGGGTCAACGATTGTTTCAGTAGACAAAATTATTGTAATTTTATCAAATATTTATTATTTTTATTAGTATTAAACATAAACCAATAGTTGAGTTATTAAAGAATCTCTGTTATTAGTCGTATACAATATTAAATTAAGACAGTCGTCACACTTTAAAAATCCATTTGCTCCATTTTGGCGTGGAGTTGTATAATAAATATATATTGTACTCTAACTAATATAATTGATCGATATAAACATAAATATTAATTGATAACTGATTAAAATATGCAACATTTTGTTAAAGATAAAAATATACAGCAAATGAGTGTAAAACGAGTGTAATATATCAGCCCTATCTAGTATTCGTATTCCATAAGAACTTAAAATACGGAGCTGTAAAATATTCAATCCACCCTGAACAAAAGTCAATGCCTTATTGAATATTGCCTAAAATAATTACCTGTACATAGACAGACGTCGGCATATCTATACAAAAAGTAAATTTATTGATTCCCAGTAAAAGCTTTCGATATTTTATGTGCCTGATTTCACTCAAAAAAAGGATTCAAAATGGTATCCATTATTCAAAAGGGTAAACGCTCAGATTGCTTTCCATCTTCGATGGAAATTGGTTGGTAATATTTTCCATTTACAATCAAAAGTGAACTTTGTTAGGTAGGTTCTGTCGATTGGAGAACCAATTTTTACGATCACTCAGCCGACGTCACTTGAGCATTTCAATTTTCGGACTCCGGGAAATATGCTAGCCGATTTGCATTTTATTTGATATTTTTTTTAAATTTAATTCCGTTCATCGAGTGCTCCAATAAAAAAAATGATTTTTTTACCATTTAAAATTATAAATATTAAAACTCCTCAACACTTGCCGCATTTTGAACATACTACTCATACCTTAAGAGCAGTATTTTTTATTGTATTGCTCAGGCATACTTCTGATTTATTGCTTATAGAATATTAAATTGAGTTATTCTACACACACACACACATATATATATGGCCTTCGATATGCTAGTGGATAACGTGTATGAATG
>JAPMAE010006972.1:0-12020 GCA_036584705.1 Rhyacophila sp. 25_7 | reverse complement strand
GAGACTATAGGGATCATAGCCACAGACATTCAATTTTATATATATAGATTAACGTAGTTATTTATCCTTTTCTGCGATATACATATATTTAAATAAATCAAGTATGATTAAGGTTTAGTTAAAATGACTAGACTAAAATCAGACCAGAGAACCACTTTTGATTTATCTATGAATATGTTTATTTGAAAAGATATATAAATGGCGTTCATATTTCAAATATTAAAACAATATAACTTTATACTAAGAAATCTTATGATGAGAATTATAAATACATTTTTATAAATGTAATTAAGATAAATTTGCTATTTTATTTCTGATTATTGTAATTAAATACTTATTTTTAAAAATAAATGTAAAATATTTCCTGCAGTTACCGTTTTTTAGTAATTAAAATATGGTATGCATTAACAGTTTACGCATTGACCATTTATTTATTAATATTAAATCAAACCGAAATCTGGTTGTCAATTAAAGACTTTTAATATACGTTGAATTATAAAAATAGTTGTCTAATCACCTAAGTGGTCATTATAATTGTTGGATTCATTCATAATAACATTAAAAACTTAAAGAGTTTATGTGTATGTATTAATGTTTGCATGGTGCATATACAGAATAAAAGAACCTGGCTTTAAAACACCAACCGATTACAAAGAGTCTATTTTCAGTAATAATGAACACGTGTAGTTGTTACTGTACTAGATGGATGTATGCATTGACACACGTAAAAATACATAGAACCAAAATGCAGCCTATCAATCAATCCAGTGAATATGTAAGCGTTATTGACTTTTCAAAAAAAAAAACTCTTTAATGTTTTAGAGTAGTATTAAAAATTAAAGAAGTTTATGCCAGTAGTGTTTGAAATTGGAATTATTGTGAGAGTGTAATAATTGATTTTAATAAACCACTTTTTGAGGCAAGCCTTTTGTAATTTTTAAAAATAAATTAACCGATCATTTAAATATTTATTATTTGTAAACTTCCATTAATTTCTATGATTTATTAAAAATAAATTGTAATTTCCATATTAATAATACAAAGATGGAAAAAATAGTTTAAAATATGTTATAAAACTTTGCGGTAAAATATCGTGATTTTTCTGACAAAATGAACATTAAACTGATCTCAATTAAAAATACTAATCTTTTTTAGTATCTACAGATATACATTATTTTCTAACATATTGTTGATGGATGTTTTTAATACTCCCAATAAGCAAAAAAAATATATATTGCTGGTAATCATAAAACTTTTATGCCGACATGTATGTTGGGAAAAAATAGTTTGACAACGATTTATGATAAAAGTGAAGTCAAACGATTCAAACTTTTATGATATAAGCATAATTGTATTGGAAAATAGAATACGTTTATTCATATTAACATATATGTCTCACATTCATATTACAATCTTAATATCAGCACAAATATAATAATTACTCTGATCGATGTAACGTGTTTAGTTAAAAAAAAAAAGCACTCAGATTTGAGTTTTCAAACTACATACATAGTGGAGTTTATCCTAATGAATGTGCGATTTCAATTTTCAGTGAAGATATCATCAAAACCTGTATAAATTTCAGCTATGGTATTACAACTGATGTTTTTTTTCATTTGAATTTCGAAACTATAGATAAAATAATCTAAATAACAAAACAATGATGCGTTTGGCTTAGAATTGAAAATAATTTTTGGCTTATATATCATATTTGAGTACTTAATGTCGTAATAATATATAAAATATGACAAATAGTTGTATAAAACTGAATTAACATTGATTTTTTCAAATAAATGATTGATGCGTACCCACAAAGTTTGAGATTGTCGTAAAGTTATATAAACAAGTATGTAGTGTACAGGGGTGCATATGCTTTTCACAATTTTACATCGCTTTTTGTTCGCCGCGCCGCCTGCCATCAGCCCGCACAGATAAATAATAGGAAAAGCCTCCACTGCGCACCTACTACAATGCCACGATACTATTTCGAAACGTTTGGATGTACCCTGCTTTTCATGCTGCCGGCTGATAAATTTATTTTCCAAATTACACGCGTTTTCATTTCTAAAAGAATGACAAAACAATTATGATATGATCAGACTAAGGGCGCGTTGAAAAAGAAATTGATTCTAGCATTCATTGTATGCTTTTTTTTAAACTAATTTTATTAGGATTTTTATATTGCTATACAATTTTTAAAATAGTTTTGAATGCAATTTCGTATTAATCAATAGAATAAAGCATTTTGTATTTTATAAATATTCCTTATTTGAAAGATTTTAATTGATCGGTTATTTATTGAAACAAATATATTATGTATAATTTAAATATATATAAAAAGATTCTCAGTTTTCTCAGTAACGGTTTCTCATTTTTTATAAATATCTTCTAATATACTCGTACATGTTGGAATTATACACCATATTTGCTTACCTTGTCTTTCAGGGATGATGCCAAGATATTAAATGAATCATTATTTACAGGCTGCTGTACTCATTTAATAAAAATAATATTTAAAACACCGTTGGGTAATATGTTTTTTTAGATTTTTATTTATTGGTAACTATTTTTTAATAAAAATACAAAGTTGAAAAAAATAACGCAATATGTTTCATTAAAAATGTTGGGTATTTGACAAAAAATGGTGTGATTGTTACTAATTAAATATGAAACATCTGTGTTATGTACTCTTTAAGTGGAGAAGATTGATGCAACAATTTTTAAAGGTAATAATTATTAATGTTGTTACTAGTCAATGATTAGTGAGTGCTCATGAAAAAACTCGTGAAAAATATTTTAGCTGTAGTATGTGTATATCAAAAAATGTATAATCTACATTTACTCATGTTGATACTTCAGAAAAACGAAAATGATGAAAATAAAGTTATCTTCTTAAAGCATCTTCGGCAATTTTTACCCAATTTTATTGTAAAGTTTAAATTAAAACCAAATTTCATTATATAATTTCGATCTCATATCAAATAAAATATAACTAAAATTACGGCAATATATATATATATAAAAAATTACACAAATAAAAATAGATGCGGTGGTGAATTAATTTTGCAATATTAATAAATAAATATAACTTGAATACTTGCATATATTTTTTAATATATCTTTTTAATGATATTCAGTTATCGTTTTTCAACGTACTTGTACATACCATTTCAATAAAACCTTGGCACTTTTTAAAAATGCATCAACTGAACCAATCATCCTGAACCACCGGTCGTTCAATTTATTTTTTCCAATAAACAAAAGCCTTCGATTTTTCATTGAAATCAGTAAAAGCACTTTGATTCTGCTCAAAACTCATATCCAATCACCATGCCATACGAGTTTCTATCATATTAATGCGATATACGTTCATAATGCAGGTACCTTTATTTTTACTGGTGTCACATGTGCAGCATAAATATCAAATACTTAAATGAGAGCGCTTTACTTGCAGAAGATAGGTTGATTTGTACAAATTATCGATTTTATTAAGTTTGAACGATGTAAATTATAGGTATTACTAGAATATTGGTACATTATTCTTTATCCATTTGCAATATGCCAAGCATATTCAAACACTTTATGACATTTTTACGTGTCAAATAATTCATATTAAACAAATATCTTGCTAATAAACTTTTACTCGTATGTTTTTAAATATTAAACAATTTTCAGCCATACAATGTAAAAATAAATTGTACTTTAAAATAAAGTATTCCAGCGAAAAAAATCCATTATCTTGATTTTTCATGTGAAATAAGTGTTTTACAAATTCAATATTGATTTCATAAATTTTGTTTTGTGAGTTTAATAAAATCATTATAATAACTACAAATATTTGTAATGTGTGAGAATGAATATTCATTATTCAAAATATACAACAAATTCAAGTGAACCGTTTTGTGTAATATAATTTGTTTGAAAACGATTCATGTGAAAATATGGCAAGTTGCTTCGTTATTTTTCCATTTGTATTTCAAATGCATTTCTAATTCACTGAATTCAATGTTAATACTGAAATTGCAATGCAAAAAACTAAAATGTGTCAATTTCTGTAAAAGATACTTGAATTTGTTTTCTATTTTGATAAACAATTGAAAATATTATATATATATACGCACTACTTAATAATAAATGATTATCTATATTGTGTTTATAATTTCATAAGTACTTCATATATAATTTATGCTCTATAATAATCAAAATATATCAAATACTGTACTAGTATTTCTTATATACAGATTGTATAATAATTTTATATACATATATGTATACACGTATACATTTTATGGGCCTAGTTTTTTGATTTTTACACTTTTAATTTATGTTAAAATAAAAGTTATGCCAATAATTCAAAAATCTATTAACATCCTATCAACAGTTATATACATAGTTTAATATATTCCTATATTTGTAGAGATAAATTATTTTCAACCACGTGTTATGTCTTCGGTTACTCTTGGTGGCTGAGTGATCGTATTGTCTTATCTTTTCATTTGCATTTGTAACTATGATATAAACTCAAAATGTTTAATTCAATAAAAAACATCTATTCACGAAATATAATTGTTAAGAAAAACTCTATACTATGATTATCTCATATTTTAGTTTACGAAAGAAAAAATATTTAAGGCTTATCAATTTACCCCGTTAGTTACTGTTGTGTTTACTTAAAATTACGAACCCATTTTTAGCTAATGAATGTAACTTGCTCCTAAATGCCTTATTTTATACTTCATACATTTATAATATATCAAATTAATTTTCTATTTTCTCAGGGATGAACACATTTTTCCAAATATAATACATACTAACGCGTGTATACATTTAAAAAAATGAAAATAATATTTGTTATCATACACATGTACTTATATACTATGTATCTCTGCAAAAACATTATATTGAGGTTTTCAAGTATTTTGTTGGATTCTGTTGAACACAGGATGTGAGGTAAGGTGCACAAAGGTGACCCCTGAGGCTTCCTCTCCCGCGACCTCCCTCCCTAGTCTCCCTGACCAGGCGCACGCAATTGCCCGATTAACCATTTATAAACTGCGACCTGTCACTTTTAAAACACCCCGCATACATAAACATGGGGATAAGAAGTAAGTTGACCAATAGGGTGGAGTGTGTTAATGGTATTTAAAATACTTAAAAAATAAACTACAACTGTACACAATTGACGCAATCAGAGAAATTATTTGAAATCAGTAACATACAATTATTGTCAAGATATTGTGTGTTATATTTTACCGGTTTTTGTGAAATATAATATTCGTATTTGTAATATATACGCTTAAATATAGTTTTATTATTTTTTCATTACAATTTCTCTAAAAAATATTTTTGTGTAGTTCTGGTATAAACACGACTAATCAAATAAAACAATTTATACTATTGGCGTATGTCTTTAATATATTTATAATAACCGTTTCAATGTAACTGATATACTATCGAAATAATGTCGTAATTAAAAATGCATTATTTTACAATAAACTTCATAAATGAAACAAAAACTTTATGCCCACCCTGTTTTTACTAGAGACCATTGCGGTTTGGTTATAATTTACTTACTTTGAATTGGGGCACATTGTTTAGAATTTATTCTAAGCGTTTTCGAAGCTAAAACTGACACTTCCACTCTTGATTTTCATAAATTTTGTTATTTTCAGCAAGAAACTAAAATTTAAATCACGAAACGATATTTTACGTCGTTGACTTGGACGTCCTTTACCGAATAAATTCTTCATTTTGACTAGTAATTATTATGGTTTCACAAATTGATGCTATGTGGAGTACGAAATATGTTATCTGAAATGGTGACCAATGTTTCAAGTTCATGGTGTCCTAAAAAGAAAATTAAATGCAGTTTTATACGAAAAAAAAAATTAAAATTCATAAAAATAATATAATTATATAAAATTAATCATCACAAAAAAGTTGTATAGTATTGTGAAATAGTACATATAAGAAAATTGAAATATATTAAATTGTTGAAAACACTAAAACCTTTTTTTTAAATATATTTTCTATGCTTGAATTTACTTTGTTTACATGAAAAAATATGAAAAGAAAACGGACCATATAACCTCTCATCACATGCAATGTAGAGATGCAATGGATTTGTAATTTCTACGAGCTGTGAATGCCTGACTTACATTTCGGCTATCCATCCTTCTTCTTCAACTGAATTCCGTCGTCATGGTAGATTGATGAATATTATTGATTGAATGTGTTCGAAGATGTTACGAAACGCACGACACGGGAAAATGCAAGAAAACTTACCGGTAACAGAAACTTATAAGCATAAAGTGTTTAAGTGCACATGTTAAGTAGAATGGCACAATTTAAAAAGAATAAGTTTGAATTTATAATGTGATTTTTAAGATATGCATAATTATTTGTTAAGAATCCAAGCAATTAAGTTTAAAATTCATTAAATTTTGAGAAATGCATACATTATAACTGTTTTTTTATGTCTAAATATTGGGTATACGTCACTTTTTCCAGTTGTATTACTCGTATAGTCATTAAATATAAAAAATTTGAAATTGGTTTTAATAAAAATTATATCAGAGAAACACTGTACATTACTTACATGGAGTGATATTTGTATTAAAAAGAGTTATTAAATATATTTTATCTACAATCAATCGTTAATGGTTAGTATACTAAAATAACTACAGAATTTTATGTATTTTCCATAAAATATATTTAAAACATCGATAAAGGCATTGTTTCTTAAAACTAGCTGGAAAATACTGAACCAATTTTGATTTTATAAGTAATTTAATCATAAAAAATGTATTAAACTATATATAATATCAAAATCTTAGTTCTTTTACTTTCAAGTAATTTTTTTTCTATTTTTTAGCATTAGTAACAAAATTATTATTGCACTTTTAATAAAATAAAACATGCTACAAAAAGTATTCTAAAAATATTATACTATCGTCTTGCGCTGTATTTAAAATGTAAGTTAAACTGACGTGGAAGTACAAATATAAATAGTGATTACGTTTTTATTGCTTTGTTACAGTATTCAAATTCTATTAACTTGGGCTCAGAGCTAAATTATTTTGTAAAATATACATTTATTGCTATTTAACTGTACCGGAAAACTCGAAGATTCATAGTTTTTCCACGAACGTTTTGAGAATAAGTTCATGTCAAGTGAAAACTAGCTCTTGGCATTTAACTTTCATGCGGCTGTGCGTGAGTGAAAGTTGAGATTTTTGTTGTTGTTTGGACTTAGGCTGCTTAAGTTATGGTTATTACTGATCGTTCAAAAGCTCGGCCACTAAAACACTTTCACACAACTCACCAAAACAGAAAGGCCACACTAAATTGTTTAAGGTTGTATATACCTTTTGAAATACTAAGCATAATGAATACATAACAAATAAACTTTGTTTATTTATGCTATAAACCCATAAATTTTATATATGTTCAGATTTTGTATTACTTTACCACAAGCTATTCAAACGTGCTTTAAGCATTTTAATAATTGCTTAAATAATGTTTCTGTAAATGTAAAGGTTAAAGAATTGTAAAAACTTAACATGATTCTTTAAGCTATAATTTATAACAATTTTGAATAATATAGTTTCAGTAGAATAAGTTTAAAGAATTTTAATGAAAATGTCAATGTTAAACAAAATATAAAACATGAGATTTTAAAATAAGGTAACCTAAACTTAATTTCGTAATTTAAACTTCTTTTATTCTCACTTTTTAATCTCATTAATTGTGGTTTTCTGTAGGAAAAGTTTGGACATCTATTACCTGAAAATTAAAAACGTTGTTTAATTGGTTCTGGTTGAATAATTTACTATTACTTATTCTATCCTAGCAAGAAACACGGAAAAGGGCAGTCTTTCTTCTTATGGAAAACGGGATCAGTGAAGTATCCGTTCTAGTGATGTATAGGGGTAATTAAAGCACACACCAATTCATTTTAAATGTAAGGGTGATTAAAAGAATGATTTTACGATAGTAATATCAATTTAAAACATTCAAATCTGGTTGAACTCTATGAATTTGCTTGATAATAAGATTAGGCTATATAAATTAAGCGAAATTCGAATTAAGATGGAAAAAAATAATAAAAATAACCCTAATTAAAATATTAAACTGCCACTATCGGCGAGTAGATAGTGCATCCGATTTACGAGCCTAGATTTTAGGGTTCGAATCACATAGCTGGTGAAAATTGTACTGATTTTTTCATGTGCATTTGAAACCAGGATATGAACCAAATTGGTTGAACTAATAACTGGCAATTATTATTCGTAAAAAAATGTCAAAATAATCTTCATATGCTAATACACGCTATACACACGTTTCAAACATTAATTTATTTATTAAAATTAAAACTTCCTCCTGTAAAATGCATTTTTTTAGGTTTACGATTTTCTTCCAGAATAGGTCAATATGTATCATGAGGTTTTAACAGGGTTAAAAATAAATCATTAAATTTAAATATACTTATATAAATGTAACATACTTGTTTAACATTTTCTTCTTTTGAGATTGATTATCAAAATCACTGATTATTCTTGCTCTCTGGATGCTTGAAGTAATTATTGATAATTTTAATATAACAAACGTGTATTATAATATAGATATGTGTGTGTTTATAATATCAAATAAATTTGTGAATGAAATATATTGGACGCTGATTAGAAAGGTATGTTTAGTAATGTTATTTAATAATATGTAACTTTCCTTGCGTAAAAGGACCAAAATATCTAATATTACAATCATATTGTGTTAAATTGTAGTGATTGAGTCTTCCGTCTCACTCACCATGTGGTATTATGAAGTTAATAAATCACAAGCCCAATTTGGTCATGAAAGGCGCGCTTAGCGAGAAAAATGATCTTGACGATTGCAAACAATGCAGCTTTTTGACAAAAAGGTATAAATCCACGTAAAATGCTTGATAGCTTCAGATTTCATTGTGAACTTTTTCACTTTAACAACTGTAGTAATGACAAGGTACTATAGTGAAGATATATTTTGTCATTTTCGATAACTGATGCAGTCAAAAATAATATCAATTTTTGGCATTTCAAGCTACTCGCATTGTAATTTAACCTTTTCTGTGCCAGACATAATATCATAGCCCGACAAGTATGAATTTTTAACAAAAATAAAATGTTATAATATTTCTTTTAAAATATATTGGAATTTTTCATTGTCATGATATCTTTTTCATGATCATATTGCAGTCATATCTCTCCGTTTTCATATGTAAAGTTATGCAATTTTTTTTATCTAGCATACAACGTCTTGAGTTGTACGAGTTCACTCGTTGCTGACACTTAAGCAGTTAAAATATATACAATACGAATGATTCAAATTAGCATTAGAATAAAAAAAAATAACCTAATTATATGTTTGCATTTCATGTATAACTAATAAGAAATAAATAATTATCTGTAGCCCAATTTTATTTATTCATTTTAATACTTGATAAACTATATAATTCCCTTACTATAATAAGTAAAGTCATAATTTACAAATCTGACTATAATGCTTAGTTAAGTTTTTTTGTTTAAAGAAGTTTTTCAAACTGTACTATGATTTCATTAGAAGAATGTAAAATTATTGATTTATTAATTTAAAGTAAAACATCATTTAATTATAATTCAAATTTATTTACCAATTTTTTGAATTGTACAATGTTACATCTTACTAAAATTATTTTCATCAAATTGAAACTTACGAGTAAATGCTGGACTTTATCAATTATGATAATTAGACATTAAAAAAACCTGTTGTCTTTTTAATATACTCACTGAAATAATTATTGATATACTAAGATTAAATATAAATTATTTTTACAATGTAGAGAGATACAAAAATATACCAAAAGTAGTTAATTTACTAAGTACTTACAATATACCTATCGTAGTATATTTATGTAATTTACCTACTACAATATTAGTGTTGCTAGTTTTGTGTTAAATATATAAATAATTTGTAATAAATTTAACGGAAAACCTCCATTGTGAGTAATATTTTCTTGACTTTGTTACTTTTTATAAAAAGCTCTTAACTGTTCATGTAGTGGCCAAGCTTTTAGAGTAAGCTTCGGTTATCGCAGCGCGAATCTGCCCCGAAAATTAAATGTTAACCGTCTCTGATACGGACTAAATACGTTGGTGGCATGCAAAGGAGTTATTGAAAAATTTTTAGATTACCTTCCACGCGATTACCACAATTGGGTTATATATGTTATATACATTATTTATTTTCAAAATTGAAGTCAACTCTTACCTTCTGTGCAATCGATGTGAATGGTGTACACTGAAAGAAAATATGTACTCTTATTTTAAGAAATAAAAATTTGTGTTTATTAATATATTGTAATAGAATGCATTTTTATAGCAGGATTTTTATCAGACTCAATTCTAATTAAAATAATTAAAAAATGGTTTTTATATGATTTTACTTGTACTACGTATTTAAAATAAATGTGCATAAATGTTGATATTTGATATTTTATCATTGTATAAATTAATTATTTATATTTAAAAAAAATTAATAGAGTTTTTTAAATGCACTGTTCAGTCATTATAAGCTATCAAAATAATAATAATAATAAAAAAATAGAGTTAACTATGGATATGTTTATTATATTCCCAATTTAAAGTTTGTTACTTATATTTATTTAATTTAAATGACGTTAATACTTGAGAGAGCGCCCCTATATTGAACATTTTTAAAGGAAATGATGTTAATATGTACACATAATAAATTATTGAAAACTTTGGACTGAATTATTTGTCGAGCTTTGTTATTTAAAATGTCAATGATTATAATGCCACATTTGAAAGAAACGTTGCTTGTGTAAGAGTGAAATATTTTTTTCATATTTTTAAGTAAAGGTTTTATGTGTAATTTTATTTTGGTAAAAAGTAATAAAACACGATTTTCTTATAAAAATGCTCGCCCAAGGATTTTCCGTTATAATGCACAATAAACAAAAATTATAAATTAAATAAAAACGTTTTCGTATTTTATACACAACAAGTACGTTATTTATTGCATAATAATTTATACTTCGTCACGATTCAGGTTTTATGTAAATCAAATAGCCTTTGTTGTTAGCATGATATTTTCATATCGAAAATATCAAATCAGCTTTAGTCGCCTGGCGAAAATCGTAAACTATATTTTTATTTTTTGCCATAACTCACATTTTCAGACAAAATCTTAATGTGAACGGAATCTTTCATTTTGAAAATATTTTCAGTTCAAACTAAAAAATAATATTATTATTACAAAAAAATTTTTCATTCATTTTAAAATATGTTTTCAATACATTTTTCTTATTAAACAAATATAACTAGTAAAATTTTAACTGCATATTCAAAAAACTTTTTGATGCATAAAGAAATTGGAATGACTTTCTATTTAAAATAAATTTAATGCGTACATATCATTAAATCAATTGCTATATGTAGTCTGAGTAAAAAAATACTTGTATCCAATAATAACGTTTTTCAATGAATGATGTTTAATTTCACTTTAAACAATATTGACAAATATTAAATTATAAATATTGTTTATTACATTATATAATAATAAAACATTTATAAAAAATCACAATATAAAATCTTGGTTTAAGTTATAAATTCATTACTATTTTTAAAATTGAATAGCTGAATAAAGTATCTAGGACAGTCGTATGGCATTATAAGCTATCAAAAAATAAGTTTTAACAGAATAATCTATTTCCAATATTTTATGGTAACATAATTAAGAAACAATCAAAATTCATACTTTCATATATATTTGTTTTAAACGTGAATTTTGAAGGTGAACTTTACGAATTCGATATTATTTTAATAACAAATCAAGCAGTCCCATTTCTATATGCTGAATGCATTATTAAATGGGAAACCCAACACTTCTTGTGATACAATTTAAATTTAAAATAGTAAATAAATAAACTTATAACTCAAAATATTGTGTAAGTTTTATATTTGTTCTGTTGTTTTATATATATA
>JAPMAE010006970.1:498-12021 GCA_036584705.1 Rhyacophila sp. 25_7 | reverse complement strand
AATCTAGTACACCATTGTATTTATCGAGTGTTAATATAATATATAGAATCCCATTTTTTACACTTGGCAACTTCAACATGCCTTCCAATTTTAGTAGGACGATTAATAAAACATATTTCAGTTGACTCTTTGGATTTACCTCAAATTGTACTTCAACAATTTCTTTTCCATCCTCATTTGAGTTATTATCTTCAGTATCCGGCCAAAACCACGGCTCATCAGGAATTTTTATATTCTACAGAAATGATTAAATGATTAGTATACAGTTTACAGTGTTTCTCTACAAGTAGGATTCTGTAACGCATTTGTGATTAGTTCACAACAGGTTAAGTGAAACTTCACATTCTTATTTTAGTTATTCTTTATTTATATTAATTCTTCAACTATTTTTGATTGCAATTGTACCAATCTCATCTTTAAAACTATGGACAGTAATCAGTAATATCAGACCGATTATCGGCGATATAAAATGATCAACGTGCACTGCTATCCGAAGTACCGTAGACAAATTTTGTGAGAAATAGTGGAAATGCAGTTTTCACATTTACTAAAAAACAATAGTTGTATTTTTTAATTTCATATTAAAAAATACGCATGCAAGCAAATATGTTGTGTTAGAAAAAGTAAGCCACACACTCGGTAACCCTGTCTTTGGTGAGATGTAATATATTTCGATTTAAAACAAAACTGCTTACTTGTTGTGTATCGAATTGTTGGCACATTTTTTGACTAGTCATTAAATCATAAATAGTGACAGTTTCTTTAACTTTGTCTGCCATTCTTTTTCTAAAATCATCTACGCTACATTCCTTTTCATGACGTAACAGTCTCTCTGCGTTCTTTTTAGCCTTCCATTCAGATATTTCCTTTAAAACGGTAGCCCGACCTAGACCAAATCGGTCGGATTTTACAGTTACCGGAATCGGTTCTGTGGTTCCATTTTCTAAAATGAATTACAAAAATGGGATATATTATTTACTTTATAACTGAGATAAGTATACTATCTAGCAGCCACGTGAGAATGTATGATACAACTATTTCCATTGTTTAAGAAGTTACATTTTCAATCATGGCAATCTTCCTTAACCATGTCACGCCCTTTAACCAGAGCATATGGACACCACATGTTGCCAACACGAGTCCTTATTGCCGGCCAGTCTTCTTGCATCCTCCCATGCCATACTGATATTCCATAATTCTGCCAAATACATCCTGTGGATGGTATCCAATAGCCCCCTGGGATGACAGAATCCGGGTGGCTTGAATAAAAGGCACGACTGTTTTCGAACCTCAGTAAGCAATTATTTTGAGACTTCTTAAGGTCCCATGATTCGTTACTGTGGAACTGCACTATTAAGTGAATATTATCTGATACTATTAACGTAAAACATTTAAAATTTATTGTAGAAATTTTCAATTATATTATAGATTGTTTGTGACAACCATGACTGCGGAAAAATAACATGATGAAATTGAGGGCATTTGTGAGGAAATATGTCAGGTTGAATTTGGTAGCATATGGAGACCATAAATAATATACGCAAATTCACGTTTTGCATTTTTTTGGTAGTTTGAACAGGCTAAAAATAAGATCAGACATGCCTATTGGCCCACATGCGAAGGTTTTCAAAATGTATCATATTCAAAAGAATAGTTAATCAATTGTGTACTTAAGATATATTTATTATTTCATAAATGATGTTCTGACAATAATATAATGGATACCGCATCATTTAAGCGATGAAAGCAAATCTTGACAGATTCAAATGTGTTGAGAATTTATAAAATTAAAAGAAAATTCAACGTTTATTCGACATTTTGTGACAGGGAATGAGAAATGGGACTCTTAGCTGTACTCGGTCAAAACCGAATGCCACCTATCCAACATTTGCATTATATCAAGCAATGGACTGAAGATTTTGCATTCTGCTATGATTATTATTATTTTTATAAACCTGACAGCCACTGAATGATTTTCTCCATTATATTATAAAGTTTATTAAAGCTTTACATGTACTATGTTTCCTTGGTAGATGTCAGGCTGATATTGTAAGATGGAATGGAAAAAATAGGGTAACTTAAAAAGAAAACCACATATTGGCACACTGTTAGCTGTTTTTACTGTCAACATGTTAAATAAACTTAATGCAATGAAATTTTATCCATCATAGTCTGATAGATAGAATATGTGTATGTAAACTGTTTTGAATTGAATGTTTTTCTTTGGTTTGAATCTTGTACTTAGAGAATTACCCTTAAATAAACAACATGCTAACATAATTTTCACAGAAAATATATATTAACATACTTCGACTGGGCATTGTGACCTCATAGATGCATGTAGGAAAATAAAATCATTGGAATATGATAAATAAACACGTTTATAAAAACCGTTGTATTTTCTGAATTTCCGGTTAATTGTTTAATAAAATGTTGAGTGCATACTTACCACATTTTCTTGGCGAAAATGATAAAATAGCCCTATCAACCATTAGTAGTAGTAAATACTTGTAATACAAGGGGGAGGGCCACCTTTCCGCAGAAAGTCTGTTAATTACCTTTCAATCCAATTCCTTGGCCTGGCTTATAGCCCATCTTTTGAAGCAATGTAAATCCTTTATTATCGCTTCCAATGGATTTTTGAAGACCCTCTTCACGTTTTGTAGCCTCTATTACTCGGACAGGCATATGTTTTTTTCTATTGGCATCCTGGCTCTCCATTTTTCTTTTCAGCATTAAATGTTTCCGTTTTTCAGATGCATTTTTAATAAGACCCGGTTTTAAATCATTCTTTTCTGATACACTGTATATATAAAAAAAACATTGGAATTATTAGACCATTTATTATAACATTCAGGAATAATATATTATTATAATTCCTGTAATCCAATACCGTCATTAAAATAACGAAATACCTATAATTGTAGAAAAACTAATTAATTTCAAAACACTTTATTTTTATGACGTATTATTGAAAAAGTTAGAAATATGTATGAAAGTTGTAGTTTTGATTATAGCATTTATTCGAATCTGAAAGAAACGCATACATCTTCGATATTATAATATACTATAAAGAAAATTTGTTGATGAATGTATAATTTTAAAATTAACCACAGGAAACAAAAACAGGAGAATTGGTTGTTTAAAGTAAAGAACGCGACGACGGTTGATGTCGTAACTTAATTTAACTTTTACAGTCTGAATAATAACATATTTATGTGCATTTTCACAACAATGTTTTAGTGGGGAAGTTGTGTTGATAATTATAAAAAATAGTCTTTAATACAATTAAAGCGCTCTAAACGTCATTTATTTCATACATGTGAAATCATTTTTAACATACCATTTTGTCAAAAAAGTTTCAGACATATAATCTTCTTCAGAGGATGACATCTTCAACAATTATTATAAAATGACGTTTGTGTGTAACGACCACCTCAGTTTTTGACATGTATCCATAGACAAGAATAAGATATCTTCTTCTGGTTATTAGGTTCCATACATCAATATTATTCAACTAAAAAGTATAAAATACAATAATAAATTCGGTGACTTTGAATTAATTAGGACCCAAAATTCTAATCATGTAGAAATAATATTAAAATACGTTGCAATTATTTTAATTGAATATTGTTATTTTAATATTTTTTGTATGGTTCATAATAATTATTGATACAAATATGATTATATTTATAATATGTATCTACTACAGTATTATTTTTTTAATATACTTTGGATGTGAAAATAACTTTAAAGAAAAATGTATTTTAAAAAGTAATAATGTTTATTAGATAACTATTATAAATTGGTTGATTACTTTGTGATTATCTTTGGCATTTTTAATTCGTTAGACGTTTTGTTCAGATTTTAAAACACATCAACTTAATAATTAATTTATTAATAAATAATTTATTATCATTAACTTCAGGAATATCTCTACTAGCATTGAGATAATCCTATTGAATGCTGACGATGGACTTAACAAAAGACAAAAGCTGCAGACTGATTCAATATGATCTGAAGGTTGGCTAAAATGAGTAGCTTTGGATAAAAACCAAAACAAAATCGCAGACAGATGTGTGTACAGACATGGATATAATTCAATATTTAATCATGGTTAAATAAAAAATACGAAAAAAAAGATTTACAGCTTTTTCAATACATATGATTTAACCACTCAATGTAGAGTGTCTCAGGTACTGAAGTTGTACCAATTAACATAAACACACCTAATTACAATAAAATATCGTTTCATTGAAGACAAATTCAACTTTTGGGCGCTAACTTAAAAAACTTGACTGCCAAACTAGATATCTCTGCTGCAAAGACAAATCTATTCATCATAGTGGCCTAAAGATTAACTATTCCCCAGTAAACAAGCTTCCACAAGATAAGAGCATAATATGTTAGAAAAAACGTAAATATAATGGAATAAAAATCTCAAATTTATATTTTCAAAATAAAATTTATTTTAAACTTAGGTAATGGTAAAAATTTGCAGATATTATAAAATAAATATATACAGCTTTTGTAACATCACACAGGAGTAATCAAAAAGAAATTCTTGTAATAACCTATTTTTTTTACTACACGTACAATATTATATATTATGAGATTAACACACCAGTAAAAAAATATATTTCTCTGATGCAAACCTGACATAAGAAAAATCTTTGAATATTTGAAAATCATGGAATTCTTCCACGCACAAATGTATATTTTCAAGGTGTGTATGGAATCAACATAAAATCAATATAGAAACCTATAAAGAACTACACTCACACTTGTTTTTACATAGTAAATTGATTTGTGAAGAAGTATTATTTAGTGCACATGGCGAATTAGAAGATTTTAAACATTGAAAAAATTACAATTATTATACATAATGCAATTGATAGGTCATAGGATTTAATACAATAAATATCTGTAAAATATAAAAATAATTTCACTAACCACATAACAAATCATAATCGATAAAAAGTAAAGAAAAACAATGCTGGACAAGCTAATCATGCGAAAGCTTTACATTAATTTCATAAAAACATGATTTATTCGTGGCCTCGAACTATTGAAATTTTTTTGTAAAATTAAAAAAACACTTTCATCACTGGAAATTCTATTATTCCCGCAATTTACTAGTTATGTGATTCTCTCTGTCGCTTAAAAAATTAGCATCCATTTCCAATAATATTAATATTTCATTATTCTATAGAAAATTCAGTTTTCAATAGTTCCAGATCATCAATTTGTTTTATCAATCAGTCGATTCATGTTTAAATTGTGCTGTTTTTCAACAAACAGACCATGGGAGGTATCAATTGAAAATATTTACACCGTGATATTTCCAAATCATCTAAAAACAAGTTTGAGTGTATTTTGTGCAATAATATCAATAAATTGCCGGAAAAGTTGGTTGCTCTGCTACAATAAAGTTGTGATAAGTACCTTGTATTATGTTTTTTAAGGCATATCGAATATTATATAATAACGGAGAGACATAAAAAATATACACAATGTGTTCAATAGAATATTAAATAAATAATATTAAATTTAGAAATTAATGACAGTTATGTTGTGGAATGAAATGCGCAGAAATGCTCGTCATATTTTCTTCAAATATCCATATATACATAGAGACTTTACGAGTCATCACTTTCAGCAGCCATTAATTAGAAATAGACAACATAGGATATTGCTAGTATTCAATGTTTTATTTTTATTTATTATTGCTTATGGGGCTGCATTAAAAGCAGCACAAAGAAAAAATATTATTGGCACAATTTGGTTAAAAGGCATTAATATTTTGAAATAGTGGTCATTATTTTATTTTTTATTACTGTTCTGCAACCATTGAAAGAGTGCGAATCCTGCTTTAAAAATATTTGTGGATGTACACCGATTTCTTGGCACAGGGATGCTCACAACATGCAAGCATCGCCATCATAGAATGGGCTTTGAGTGAACGATTACCGTTTACCATTCAGATTACTATGAAGTCAGTTACACTTTGTGTTCAAACAATTATGATCATTTTGGGGAAGTATTGTAATAAATAAATACTTATTGGGTGATAAATATAATATAAAATATAAATTGTTCAAAAGATATAGGTAAAGTTAAGTTTCAATTCGTTGATAATTGTCTTTGGTTCTAAATGCGTTTAGCATTTTATGGCATACTTTATTCAGTTTTATTGCCACATATTTTTATTATTTATACACAGGTGGTGGCAATATAAACTAAAATAAATAGTAAAAATCAACAATGACCAGCCTCAAATAGATTTCACATTGACTGAATTCAATATGTTTATTTAATCGGTATAAGACATAAATAATTAAATTAGACTATGTCAACTTTAGAAATGAGAGCTTCTTTAGCTCCAGCGTGAGGTGCAGTATGTTTTCTCCTAAAGGTAACATATGTATAAAATATGCTTCCTAGTACGCTAATATTGAGTCCGATAAAATTTATCCATGTGAAAATATAATCTCCACCGATTACCATTCCTAAATATGTTACAGATATATTTTTTAAAGACCCAATTATTGTTGTTGTCAAAGCACCATTGTACAACGTACATTGCATAACAGTGTAGGACAGGAAAAATCCCATTATACAAGACATTAGAAATTGAAAAATGAAGAACACATCATTCCACCCGGTAAATGCATAGGAACTTTCAATATCTCCGGTTTGCCAAGCGATGAATAACGCCGGCAAAAACATAAATAAACAATTGTAATATAATAATCCATATTTGCCTAAATCTTTTGAATCTAATTTCTTCTTCATGAAAACTCCATTTGAAGCGGTAAATGCATCATTCAATAATACTAATGTGTATCCGGTCACCGAGAATGTGACATCGTCAGCAGCAGCAATAAGCGCTCCTCCGATCATGGCTAACACGCAGACATGTACAGAAAGAGTCGCTTTGACACCTAGTACAATCCTTTCTGCAATCATAGTCATCAATATGCTGAATCTTCTAAGAGCTGTGAACATGGGCAAACTCAATTCTTTGGTTCCACCAAGTCCTGTTGCCATATTTCCTAAAAATATGACCGGCAACGGCCATATTCGTCGGAAGGTACTCCATTCCAGTGGCGGATATTGTACTTTTCCAATTTTTTGACAAAATGATAGAACAACTAGGGTAGCTGTCATTTGGCCTAAGCCTAAAACTTGATACGACGGAAAGGCAAAATTTGTTAGCACTGTTTTATTGACAACAGTAATCATAAATGAGGCCAATCCGTACATCAAAGCGCTAAATATTTTCTTGAAGAGAAGACTATTTTCTGTAGCGAAGCTTTCTTCTGAATCACTGGCTATCATTTTTATTTTTTTCAATAAAGCTAATGTCTTCGAGCACACCTTTAATCCTGTCATTAAAACTATCACGTAAGAAGACTGATTTCAATGCCAATAAATCGTGGAATAGACATGAGATCACACGCGGCAATGAGCTCTCTGACGCTACATAACGCGGACATTGAAGTCAATTTTTCAAACAGCATGAGCCAGAGCTGCAAGGCACGAAAAAGTAAAACGTCAACAAATACACTGCGGATGACGGCATTGATAACACGAACGTTAGGACCATTATCATTAGCTCTTATCTACAACACTGTAGCCGTAGTAATCTGTATTTCACTGATAATTGTAAGCACTGTTCACTTAACTAATACATGAAAAGCAATTACACTACTCGATTCAAATAATATCGATGGTTACCGCTATCGAAATTGACGCAAGAATAGAAATGAGATTCCATGTAGGAATGCACATGAGCGCGTACATCGTTTATTCCATTGTGTGTTTATTTTACACCTCATAAATATAAAATGGATTTTTTTTTTTTTTTTTGATATGGTAATCTACCGATATAACTGTCATCGCTATCATTGTTCTATATTAATTTAACAGAAATTTCAACATTGAAAAATAAAAAATCATTTAAAATTTTAATTTGGTTGGTAAAAAAGTTGAATTATCCGTTTTTAAAATCAATACTAATTTCTTTAACTTTTCCCTACCTAAAAAGATTCCAAACATACCCCATAATTTTTAGAATTTTCGCAATAACTCGATATCTATTCAAGCAAGTCAACCTATAATTTTTGTAATCTTCAATCAATAAGCGTTGAATATCACTACTAAGTAGACAGCAAAATGTTGAAATATTGAAAAATGACTAAAAGAAATTGTTTGATGACGAAGATACAGACATTGATTTAAAAAGGCTAGAAATTACTTATTACTGTATGACAGTACAGAACAGGGGTCGCCTAACTTTAGGACCTCATGAAACACTAAATTCAAAATTTTAAATCCCGCGGACCACTAATAGGATCTTAAAGGCGATTTGTGACCAGGCTTCAAAACACTTACTAGTAAGTGTGTAGTCGATAACGTTTACTCGCAAAACACTTATAAGTAAGTTGCCTGCTGATTAAGTGCTTAGCAGAATTTTTCATGTTTTTATAAATCTCTTATTTAACTCAATTATATAAACATTTCTTTAACCTATTTTGATCATAACAAATTATTAATACTATGCAATCACAACATGACTACATTCAAATAATATAATATTAAAATTAATTAATAAATACACAAATCAAAAAATACCAAAACTAAAATTTAATGAATACAAATAAAAATCAAAAAGTATATTTATATTGGAAAAAATCTACCTAATGAGCATAATAGATTCTTTTATTAAAAAACAATTCATGGAACAAAATTTGTTTAAGCTCACCTCACGTAAATGAAAAATGTCAATATTCGGAATATTTTTTTTTAATATAGTCATTGTGTTGGCATAATTACTAGTGGTTTAGTTATATGTTTTGGGATGAAAAGAAACTGATGTTCTTGATTTCTTAGGTAGTTGTATTACCCTTGTAGCTGATGCAATAAATAGACTTATATGAAATATCAACAGTATAATATATCGACCTATTACCGGCAGAACGTCATGTACGGCAATTGGACGATATTAATTTTTTTTTATCAAATCCATTGAAAATAGATATCTGCATGGTCAGTACGGTATCAAGTTTTCATCAACCAATATCTTAAGTTACAAAATAATATACAGACATTTTTAATTTTATATTTATTTATTGAAATAACCTTAAAACCTTAGATAAAAACCTTCTCATGTAAAATGCAATTTTTGTGTGTATGGGTCGATATTGTCTTTACAACAGTCAAAGGGTTAATGTTTATTTAATTTAATTTACTTATCATACTTATTTTAAATAAAAATACATTAGTACTATATTATCTAACAGATATCCAGCTTTAACCAAGTCGATTTATCTATATAAGTTTGTTATATCAAGGTTTTACCGTTCACTTCAATTAATTGTTGCAATATTATTTATTACTTGTGCAAATAATTCTACATTTTTGTTTCGTTTTTAGATAGGAGCAGATGGTATAAGAATTTTGGAGAATGTTTATTTTATTTGCGAAGACTGCATAAAAAAACTTAGAGACGTAGTAAACTTTAAAAAACAGATACAAGGTGCGCAACAAACCATTGAACAACTCTGTAAGATTTTATTTTGAGATATTAGTCATGATATAAACAAAGTCACATAAATGAACATTCTTGCTGTGGGTGATTCTTATTTTTAGTATGAATAATAACTGTTGGTAACTGGATCATAATATGTATATCATGATATTATACAGTTATAGAGCTGCCCTTATGTTATAGGTAAACGAAACATAATTCAGCAATAATTAGTGGAAACTCAAATCACAGTTATGTATTAATCTGGCCAATGTATTTAAAACCTTTCATAATGTTAATATTTCCTTAACATTATAGTAAGTAGTTTAATTCTTTTTGCTGGGGTTTTGCAATAGGTTCTGATAAGCCAACATTAGTTATGGGTCATTAAACTTTACAAGACTCCAAAATTCTTGCATATTTGACAGATTTGTTTCCAGTACCATAGTGGTGCCAAAAGAATATTAAATGCTATATATTTAATTATAGTTGTTAGCATCTAAAAATTAACTATAGTTTTACTGTATTGAATATATTAAAATCATCATTTCGAAATAATAACAGTTGTTTTAAATATTACCTCAAAATACATTGTAAAAAAATATGATTGATTTCATTTTTAACGTTTTTATGTTTTAAAATATATTTTGTGGAAATAAGTACATAAAACATGTTATTATTTCAGTATAATAGATTTCTAGATTGGTAGTAAATTCAATTAATTATATAATCGTCATTATTTAGGTACACATTGTTCCCAATCGTTGATGTACACATTGAGAGAGTTGCTGATATCCAATCAGAAATTCTCAAGGAAATTCCATCTTCATTGATGGTCGCGATGAAAAAAATACTTTACCCGATAAACCTTTTAGTGAAAAACATTTTTCTTTGAAAGAAATGACAGAACCTAACAAATAAAATAATAAATGTGACAATAAAAGTTAATTCAATTTGTTTCTAAATAATATGATTACTTTTATTTATATCAAAGAGTTTATAATGAGACTCCATGCTGAAGTGGCAATGGACATTTTATTAAAATCTTTTAACCGATTAAGTGCCAGACGCGAGTTAACTCCCACAACTTAAAACATAAACAAAGTTTGCTAGACAAATTTTACTATTTTGGATGATTCTAGAGAAAAACTATTATGACAAAAAAATATCCAATATATTTTTAAAACAAGTATTATACGGTTATATTTTTGCCTGAAAATTCACAGCTTACCGGGTTGTGACATCATATCTGGCATAGAAAAGGTTAAAGAGGATAAAAATATTCACCGAAATGTAATGTTATTAATGATTTCACCGTTGAAATGTTTCATTTTTTAACTTGGTTCATTTGTTTTCAGATCCATCTGAGCAAGTAATTTGAATAACCATGGATCGTTTTTGCACCACGCATACTCCAATTGATCATAAGCATCTACTGAGACATCGTACAGAGCGCACCGAATAAGCTGTTGCTGCTGTGGAGTGTAGTATTGAGGAGGTCTCGAATGAGTCAATTCGCCATCCTGCACAGCAATTTGAGCTGTATCTATCCAATTTATGGAAGATTTTGCGGAAAGGTCTTATTTTACAAACTTACAAGATCCAGCTTGAGCAAGAATTGAAGCCGCTCGACCATCATGTGCGTCGTACGTTCAGTGAATGTGCCGCAAACAAAATTTCAACATGGATACCAAAATTCGACATGTTATTGCCCAGTTTTCTATTCTGCTTGAAAGTTAGACTTCCAGGTTTCGTTTTATTCGAGCCAGCTGCGGAGCCCATATGCCTAAAATCATATTTTAATTCTAAAGGCATACAATTATATTCCAATAAAGCCAATTCATTTTAAAGATATATATCTCTAAAAAACACCCTATATATATATGTGTGTGTGTGTGTATGTATTGTGTCATTGTTTTTCTCAATAAAAAAGTCCATGTCTAAGAATTCCACTTTATTATAGGATATAAAAGACTTTTTGCCCTCACAAG
>JAPMAE010006967.1:0-12022 GCA_036584705.1 Rhyacophila sp. 25_7 | reverse complement strand
CGATATCTGAACGTCAATTCGGCTTTCGCCCGGGAAAATCAACTGAAGACGCAATACACTGTGTGCTTAACTCGGTCAAAAACGCTGATGAAAATGTCGTTACCGGTGTTTTTCTGGGCATAGCGGGTGCATTTGATAACGCCCGGTGGCCACTTATCCTGGCAAAGCTTCGGCTTCGGAAAATTCCGGGGAATTTACTTACTCTTCTTCAAAGTTACTTAAGCAACAGAGAAATTGCCTATGACGTTGGTTCTTTATTCGTTAACAGGAGAACCACCATGGGGTGTCCGCAGGGTTCTGTTCTCGGACCTCTATTGTGGAATATCCTGTTCGATGATTTGTTGTCGCTGACAATACCACCGGGTTGTACAATTATTGCTTACGCTGATGATGCGCTTCTCCTCGTGAGAGTGTGTAGTCGCGCGGACATTGAACGTGTGGCCTCAGACGCTCTAGCCATGATTGTTGACTGGGGTAAGATCAATAAATTAAACTTTGCGCCGCATAAAACTGAAGCTCTCCTCTTCAAGTGGAGTAAAAGAATTGATATTCATCGACGTTCGCCATGTTTTAAAATGGATGGCATCTATTTGCGATTATCTAATAGTGGGAGGTACTTGGGCGTCATCCTAGATGATAAATTGTCTTTTAATACCCATGCCACTACAATAACCGGTAAAGCACCAGCCACCTATTAAAAGATTTCCCTTTCTATTTGACAGAAGAGGTAGTCATGGAGATTTGAGATGAAGAGACTTGTGCCCTCACATTGGACCAGTCAATTTTTGACTGGTCATCTGACGTGACTATCACTATGTTAGGGGTAAATTGCTCGCACAGCTCAGTATCAATTAGTGCAGATGCGAAATCCTTGATTTTTTTTTTACCGGCCAAAGAATTCTTTAGAGTATCTCTCATTTTCGAATACCTACAGGGTCTGTTTTTATTTTTCCGCCAAGCTCTAAGTTTCGCATCCATACAAAAGTATAGGTTCACGGTCACATTATAAACCTGGAATTTAGATTTCTTCGACAGATTTTGGACCTGAATACACTCGAACTAGCACAAAAACGCGGCATTTCCTCTTTTTAGTCTGTTTGCGAGCTTCAAAGGTATTAATTAAGTCTTATCATTCTTTACGGAGATGTTGGTTTACAAGTACTTAAACGTTGAGAACTCTTCAAATATGGATTTTCCCACCAACATGTTTCCTTGCGGGCCAATTTTCCCGACATTCTTAAGTATTTAGTATTCTCAATATTCACCCTTAGATTTATTTTCCCCGGAGCGACTTAAGTTACTATGCAGTAGGAAGACATAGTCATGAATTTAAATCATTTTTCTCTTCATTTATTTTAACTTGAAAAAATAAAACGTATAAATAATTTCAGATTAAAAATAGGTCCTTTATAAAAAGATTCTAATAAAATAAGACGCAAGAAAAAATAGTCGACAAGCATCCATTTTATCTTTTAAAGGGATAAATAATATAAGAAAAGCGTATTACGAGTAGTAGAGCTTGTTGAATAAAATTAAGTAACATTTCTTTTTCGAGTACTTACTTGACATTTGGTAAGTAGATTGTTAGGATGAATTTTTCGTACAATATTATCTTTCAAAACAGGTAATACGAAGCACTTTCCCCTACAATTTAAATACGAATACACCCAAAAAGCGCGATTCGAAAGATGAAAATTGGGCATAATGTGAACATCTAGAAAAAAAATACAGACAACGTAGAAACTGGGTACACTAAAGATAGTTTAGAAAACAATTTAAATAGCAGTAGGCGAAGATGAGACGACTTTTGGTTGAATTCGAGCATTCAGTGGTATCTGAAAGGCACAAAATGCTCAAATGTAAGAGAGACATAATTAATTAACACGCGAATATATGACAAAGCGTCACTGCGGATCGGAAAGAATGGAGAAAACTTACAAAGACAATTTGAGTCTATAAATAAAAAATCAAAAAGTTGTTTTTTTAAATATAGTTAAGTAATCACGCAAATCGGGTTCAACTGCATTTCGAAGAAGAAATTATAAACTTGTATAGTATATATTAGGAAGTCCAATGATGTAATTAATTCATCGCGGAACTAACTGCATTAGATTTTTAACGGTGAAAGTCAAATATGCATTGTCGTCGCGAGGGTGTCACTATAGCCACCGCGCTGTAACCAACAAGGGGTAGGAGCAAGTCAGCAATTGAGAAGGGGCGCGAGGGCGACAGTCGGCGCCCCTTTGAGTCTAGCATCCCCGGCGGGCGGCGGCGGCGCTGCGTTTTCTAAGAAACAACCCATGTAAATTGTAAATATATCGTACCTGCGCCCTTGCATCTACCTGGTGACGAAAGACCAGCAAAAGTATTTCACGCGAAAGGGGACAACGATCGCACGCCATTGAATATATTTTACATCTATGAATACAGTATTACGAGGAAGTTTCTTTTTGATGTTATCCTTGCAATAAAACTGTCACTGATTTAACCTGTAATATATTTTGGGAGACCTTCTCTATGTGTTCAGAATAAATCGCAGTAACTAATTCTGCTTTACGCTACGCCAAATAGATACTTGAAAAGAAAATGGGAAAATAAAAAAGATGTGCAATGTCCCTTTATAGATTATAAAATACCATACCAAATCTCCACAGCTATATGACAAAAGTATATACGGGAAGGTCCAGAAGCATGATACATACCAAGGAAATGTATCAGAATCTTTCGAAATGACGGCAGATTTAAATCATTGTTTTAAAACAATGTGACTTTTTGAGCCCTAGCTTTTGAGGACACTATATAAAATGCTAAATTGGAAAATAAATTTAAAGGTGAATATTGATTGAAACGTCGAAAAATATTGAGGAAAATTGCTCCGTAAAAACACGTTGAAAGGCAATCCCACATTAGAAATAGTTATTTGTATAAGTACATGGAAACGTCTATTTCCAAAAGGAATAATGTGTCTCTGCAACTCACAAGTAGACTAAGAAAGATAATTAATAACTGATAAGTGTGCTAATCATCGCATAATATATCGTGTTTCCTCCAAAACTGACATAGTTTGCGGTTATGCGTTACTCCTCCTAATGTAACACTCAAAACGTGGGTATTAGCTTCTCAGACACCTTAAGAACACCCCTCATCACCAATCACAAATTCTATGCAATAAGATGTGACAGACCAATCCACATTTCCGCTTTGATTTTATATTTTCCAAAAAATAATATGAGATTATGACGATGATCTCTGGTATATGGTCTATTTAGATCCACGTAACCACCAAGCAGGCGTCCTTATCTCTAGGTATCTCCATTCAATTGAAAACGGTTATTTAACACTCGTTAGAATTTCTGTACCATTGTTGCTGACGTCGATTCGTTTCTTACGGGGACTACCCAAAATCCTAAAACCCAATGAGCTTTCTTCCAACAAACATCGCTCCTTATCCATATGAGTCTGACCATTAAGACATCAACAATTGTACATATAAACAGAAAAATCAAATATAATACCAAGTTAATTTTTTACAAAAAATCTTGGCGAGAATTTCTTAAAGTATTTATTACGTACAAACATTTTTGAATAAATAAAATGCTGTCAGAAGAGTGCTTGATGTATTGTTTAGTTCAAACCCGAAAGAACTATTCATTCCAAATATTCTTTCTTCCATTTCAAATATGTGATTGAAATCTGCATTATTCATTTACATACAATAATCAGAAGAATGCTTGGACCAGTTTTCCACGACCGAGGATTTCGCATCCGTACTAACGCTGAGCTGCGCGAACAATTTAGTCCTAACATAAGTGAATGTCTTGAGGGCACAAGGATACCTATATAGGCAGGTCATGTTCTAAGGTGCGATGAATCTAGAACTTTTGAGGTGTTTGAAGAAACTTCTGAGGAAAATAAATATGGCCAGATACAGCACGTAACTAAATGTTTGAAAATGTTGGGTGAGAATGAGTGGAGAGAGAGAGAGAGAGAGCTAGAGACTGGGAGGACTAGAGGGAGGTTATGAATGGACCATAGAGCCATATTTAATAATTACATTTATTATTTATAGTACGTGTTGCTTATTTACTAACTTGTTCGAAGAACAAAGTCTGTTTTGCATTTTGAAACCACTTTTGAAAACTAATGGAAGAAGACGAAACACGTGTGATGCAATTAATAAATTATCATGTCATAAGTACAGGTACTTCCATTTTTTAAATTCCTTGTTAGGTGATGACTATAGCTTTAAATATAAAACAAAAGAATTCGTATAAAAACTAAGGCAGATTTGTTTATTATTTTTGTTATGATACCGGCAGGTTATAAATCTTGGAAATATGTTCGCAGATAATGCGATGTAACATCTTCAGTGTTTTAATTACATTATAATCTTCGTTTAAATTGTATTTATCATGCAGACATACCGGTTATTGGTTCCTTCAGAATGTCCGCACTGGATACGCCGCTTTTTTGGAAAATGCTTTTTACTACACTACACGATATAGGCGAAGATGCCACAGCCGGATTAATTCCAACGGATAAGAACACAAGAACTGATATTATGCACAATGTCCCAAGCTTTTGCAGCCCTCTGCATCGGGAGGAATCCAAAATACCTTCCATAACAGAGTAGAACACTTTTCTAATTGGCAGTCCACCGTAAATACTCGTTGCAGAAGACATTTCAAGGATTTTAACACTTCCAACACAGTTTAAAAATACCTATTTCGTCTAACTTTACTAAAACGTTTACGGATTCGAGATATTTCTGTGAATTTTCATTCTTTATTTTGAAATGAAAAATTAAAATGTCAACAATGTATACGAAGAAATCGAAAACACGACCGCTAGCAACACACTCAAAATCAAAACTCACAATGAGAGGCGCCTGCGCATAACAGTTCAAAATGCACATGTACTACGGGCTGCCAACTTTAAGAAAATCAGTATATTATATTCGTCATTGATTGTAAACATTTTATTGAATAAAACCTTAGGAACGAAAATTTAGTATAACATATACTCGTATACGAAATATGTCATTTTCAGTTTCACGGCTAAAATATATTTGCATTCAATATTTTTTATTCATATCACATATTATTTTTACTAGGTTTTATAAAATTATATAGATTGCTAATATTGGCCATTACTGATTATTGTAAATATCTAAGACTAGTATTATAGGTTTTAGGATTTCATATTCTTGTAATCTAGGTCTGAATCTGAACTAAGCTGTTAAAACGTTATCAATGGCTTTGCTTTTCGTTGTGGTTATTTATATGCATACGGTCTTCCAAGGAATGGGGAATTTTTATAACTCTTAAGCAATTATGGAATATAATATTATATATTTCAAACATACTCGGTTTTAATCATTGTTAGACTACACGAAAAATCGCTTAGGTCTCTTTTGTTGTTAATAAAAGATAAATCGTATTTTATAAGATGTTCAGATTTTATGATTTTTTTTCTTTCCTTATGTAATATATTAACCAATTTTGAATTTCAACTAGTGCTAATTACTGATATCCGAAAATTTTACGTTTCATAATTTAATGATTGACTTGATTTGACTAGTACAAACATTTTGACCCCCATCTAACTCACTAGTGGTCCCAATTTTTTTTAAATTATAAACTCACAACTTTTATTTATAATTCACTGCCTAATAATAATAATGAGAAAAAAAATATCTTAAACTTTTCACAACGCTGAAAACAACTTGTGGTTTGGTTATATATTGCATTTATTTAAAAAATCTCTCAATATCAAAATATGTTATTTATTAGGTATGAAATAGACTAAACTTTTAATATTTTGTTTTATAAATAACGATTTATACTATGTTTTTTTTAGCTAATACAGCATTACCCTCTCCAGGCGTGAGTTTTTTAATTACAGTGTCACAATTGGGTGAAAGTTTTTAATTAATCTAGCTTTAAATTTTGAATTTTATCAAACGTATGCAATACTATTCTTTTATAATGTTTATTTGATGCATACATAATATATATAAGTATTTTATTGCTTGGCGCTTGACGTACATACACGTCTATGGTTTTTCAAAGCGAATTTTGAGTGGACGCATATGTACGTCTATACTCCTAGACAGGTTAAGGGGTCATTTACAAACCACGTATCGCTTTTGAGAACTAAAGAAGGATGACCACCAACATCTTCATAGGGTTAAAGGGGGAGAGTGGGTTATTTTTATTGTTACGCAAGACTTTTCCCTCTCAAAAAGTGGATAAAAGTTGATTGTCAACTTCACTCCTAATTAATACGGAAAGTTACGTAACCATTCAAAACAGGAAGATGACTTGGGGGGTAAAAAAACCTATGAAAAAGATTAAACGTGGTTTATAAACAACAACTAATATATTTTTCATTGGCATTATTCTGAATTAATGAAGATTTTCGATGTTATTTTTTCTTTAAATGACAAATTTAAACATTAAGTAATTCTGTTCAAATATATCATTATAACCAACACGTGACATTCAAAATAATTACAAAAACAAACTGATTCAAATATATTTTCAATCAATACCATATTTAGTAATAACATCATATAAATGAAGTGTCTAGTTACATAAGCTCATTATTGTCAGCAAATGATTTTTTTATGTTTCATGGTCAAATTTCGTTTTATGTTAAGATTCTTTATTTTCATCGTATTCAATGAACAAAATAACGACGTTTATTAGCCGATAAACATTAAAATTAAGTAAATATTTAAATGCACGTGGAATCAACCAGATTTGAAATATTCCAATGCTGTTAAATGAAATATTTTTTTACATAGAGGTTTTATTTTAATCTATATCAATGGTTTCTGATGAGTATCTATTAAAACTAACTTCATGCACATCAAATTATGAAATTTGACGTAAGTACCAATGTTGGTTAAACTGCAAATGATTGTTATCACTTCAGATCATTCGGAGACGAGATTTTCACCTGTCTAGTAAAACTACAGTTTCTGTCGTACCGTGTTGTCGATAGGCACTTTTTATTTGAATTGTTAGCTCAGAAAAGTGAAATAAGTTTATCCAAAATGTACTGCATACTTCGAAGGAGCTTTTCGACAACACAAAGACTAAATTACAAAAACGTTTCACATGTTCTCTTCGATATGGATGGCGTAATTATAGGTTTTTATTTTTATTATTAAATCACCCGAAAATTTTATTATGATCACATAACAATAATGTAACACCTAAAATTGAATAGCTATATTATTTTAAAGGGTTTTGGTAACTTTTAAATAGCTCTAACATATTATATCTTCAATTTTTGTTTGACTTCCTGGTTTGTTTACTATATTATCTCATGCCGCTAAAAGGTCACACTCCTGTTTGCGTATTTTTATACTTCCTTGTAGAAAGTAAACTTGATCATTACACCGAATAAAGCGTTAATCATTTTTTTTATATTCTCTTTTATTATTTATAACTGATGTAATTTAATTCTACATATTTCTTCAACCCATTTGTTTTACATTGAAAATCGTTCCTTTTTATTCTAATCACATTCAAATTATCATTATGTATGTATGTATTTGAATTTCGAATTGTGTACTTTTGTTCCAACTCCCTAGGTCATTTTTATTGACATTCATATAAATTTATTGTATTCATAGATAACCATTTTACGACTTTTTGTATATATAGATAAGATCATTTTTTTATCTATGGCTTGCCAATACATACTTCGACATTAATTAATATTCATTACATACCAAAGATTATTGATAAATTTTATGATATCGCAAAATAAATTTAAAGTATGAATATGAATAATAAAGCATAAAAAAACGAATTGTAAACCAAATAGCTAATTAATAATAATTGTTTTTTTTCTATAATGAAATAAATTCATTTAATTATTTAATACAGTTTACCAAAGTAACATCCACAACATAAACTCTCTATGATTTATATTCTGATACCTACCATAAGTTGGAGTAATGCTTGTGAAATATAAATAATCACCATTTTAGTTTTGTTCAGTTTTAGTTGTTTCTATGCATGTGTTCGCGAGAGGTTATTATTTTAAATTTATACCAGGTTATTATATTTAATTTATACCCTTTTTTTACTGGGTCAATTTTTTTAACACGTTGATCGCCGTGTCAGCCACCGGTGGCCGACATGGCATACCTAACTTCAGAGTATCATTCTGTCCGTCGGCTACGCGCTCTGTATTAAACTTACCCGATATGGTCCTTTTCCATCTTACTACGATATGGCCTTAGAATATCTTCATGATTCTAAAACTGGTTACTACTAGCGCCGCGTCGACCACCGGTGACCGACACATCAAATCACACAATAAATCTCCTCAAAAATACCTCAAAACAAATTCAATAATTGTTTTTCGACCTAATATTAAATTAAAAATGTAAAAAAATATTTTTGGACATTTTACGAAAATCTTATTGGCGATCAATGTGTTAAACTGAAAATTTCATTATTTCGAATTTCCTTATGACAGGATTAAACTTTAATTATGATTGTCTGATGGGTGCCTCCTGTGGTTCAGTTAATGGGTTGTCTAGTAGTCTTATTGGCTTGTAGGTTTGATCCCGTTGCTGGTCACACCATTGTAGGATATGAACCTAATAATATTTTAATATAATATACTAATAAATTTATAAAATAAAATCTTACACTCTGAAGATCCTATACTCCATTTCCAAAGGGTTATCCGCATATGGCTAAAAATATATACTAAAATAACCCATTGGGTTTTTGTTCAAATGCATAATTAATATTTTTGTCTGTTGTGAGATTTGAATTTGCAGCCCACGATTCACTAGTGGATGTTTTCTCTACTAAATTGTCATAGACATTAATTCGGGGGCTCAGGGTCATAAGGCCGAAACTACAAAACCACAGTTTTGAGATATAGAACAAAACAGTTCTCGAAAAATAATTTGTTAAATACTTCTGTCTTTAAACGTTCCATTTCATTTGTAGTTTCAACCAAATTTATCTGGGTAAACCACTTAATGGATGAGTTTCTTCTATCTGTCACTAATAGAATATTTTTTTTTGTATATCAAAACAGCCATTTTTGTAATTTTGCCCTTATGACCATAAGCTCCCGAATTATATCTTGTATCAGTAATTGAAAATAATTTGATTAATTATGTTTATTATGTAATCTGGTAAACATAATTCTCTTCCTGGACTATTTTTACATATCGAGTTTTCTGCCCAATTTGATTACCTTCAATACTTCCTCATTGTGCTAAGTAATATTTTTTGTCTGTCACATACCTCTTCGAAAAACCACTCCTAATTATATTACAACACATGATATAATTCTCATTGGCAACCAGTCAAAACAAATTGGTAGAATTTGAGAGTACGTAATAAATACTTCTATCACCGTAGATTGGTACTGTCTATTATTGAATGAATCTTGTTCATTGTCATGACAGTGCTAGAGATTCGATTTATTGATGAACTTTGCTCTGTTGTATTTTATAATAAAGAGACTTATGGGTGATGTTGGCTGTGTCAAACACAAAGGTCCTTCATCCATGAGTTTATAGCAACATTCTCAGTTAATATAGTAGTATTCATTTATCTGTGCGTGCGGCCCTATGCATTTCTTAAGTCGTACAGACGCAGTATGTATGGGTGCGTATTGAAAAGTAGCACGTAAGCACAAAACTAATTGCAACTAATCTTTATGATTTTTTTTTCGTATTTTTCATTGAAATAAATTCATGTTTTTATTCTGAATTGTAACTAAATAAATGAACAGATGAATATTCTGATTCGCTGCTCTCACCCAAATCAATTTTGAATTTTGTGTCGATAGTGTAGTGTAGATAATATTTTTATTCAAGTTCTACTACGTGTTGATAAGTATTGAATTACATTTATGCTTCAATTTGATTTAATCGTTCATTTATCACCTTCATTATTCCTGTCACAAGTCTATCCCACGTTACGTGAAGCAATATACTTTTTCGAATTCCCCATATGTTTTCAATTGACTTTAATTCGTGACGATAAAGTGGCAAACGAAGCACTTGTATCATCATGCCAAAATATTTCGTCGATCTTCTAAAAATTGAAATTTTCCTCATAAGAATCATATACCATTACAATAGATTCACGAGCCTAAAATAATTGTAATATGCAGTCATGTAAAAATATATCATTGAATTTAATAATACTAATTAAAACCAAGTTTCACCAGACTCCTTGAACATTTTTTCTTCAGTGAAGTATTAGACATCTTATTTTTGTTATTGCTGTAGTAACACGACGGAGTGATAAAAACACATCCTAATGAGAAGGTAGTCAAACACCACCACTATCAAACAAATTAAAACTGCATCTAGACAAGGTTACTCATACGCAGGTCATACTCCTTAGCTGGAGCATATGGACAGCACGTGTTGCCTTCATAAGTCCTTGTAGATGGCCAGTCTTCTTGCATCCTCCCATGTCATGCCGGCATCCTGTAACTTCACTGAATATATTGTGTTTATGGTAGTCAGTGGCTTCCCGGGATGATGGAACTCGGTTGGCTTAAAGAAGAAGCATGCCCGGTTGAGATGCGATTCAGACATTCTCAGCACATGGTCAAGCCAAGTCCAACATCTCATTTTAACTTTGAATGTGAGACTGCGTGGTCACTTCCCTTATCACCTCATTTCACGTGTAATCATACCACCGCAGTCCCAGAATTCGCCACAGGCATCTGTTTTCGAAGCTTGGTCAATTATTATTTTAAGACTTCGTAAGGTACCATGATTCGCTACCACAGAATTTTTACCAATACAGATTTATATAATGATATAAAAAAGTGAATTATTTCTTAATCTCATTTAATACTGCCACACCCTGGTTATGTGTGTATCATCAATATAACTTGATTAGGAAAAAACTGTCTTATTGTTAAAAGAATTTTCTTTATAATCGACATAAATAAAAATTACAATATATGTTTGAAAAGATTCCTTTGTGATTAATGTGAACTGATTATTAATCTAAAATTAATCTTACCTGAGCGAAGTTGAGTTGAAATGGATTTTTTTAGATTAAATACATTTTTTATCTTACTTCCTCTTCTGTAAATTATTTATTTTTATCTATGTTATTACAAATGCGCTTATTTACTGTATCTCTATTTAGAAAAAAAATTTCATCATATTATATTTTCAATGTTGCCCTAGGTAGGTTAGTGGACTGTGTATTCACCTAAAAATCCAAGGTTTGCGGGTTTGAATCGTATAGCTAATAAAAATTTCACCACAATTCAGTTGAACTATTATAAAACATTGAGCAAAATCACTATGATAAAAATTCCAAAGTAATTACTATTTACTAAACTTGTAATAATCGCCAACTTTTACTTGGTAAAGACAGCCAGAGAAGAACTAATGCTTGCCAAATTGGATTCTTCATGTCCACCGTTGAGTATTTTTCCGTAATTTTAATCTTTGTAATATATTTTGTTTTCAGATACCGAACACATATATGAAAAGATTGTGGCGACGATTGCCAATAAATACGGTAAATCATACCCGAGGGATGTTAGACTGATGGTCATGGGTACGACAGAGCAGAGAACCTCGGAGATTGCTTGTAAAGAACTCGGTCTGCCGATTACCCCGCAGGAGTTCCACACGCAGATGAAGACATTAGGAAATCAAATGCTTAGAGATGCGCCCTTAATGAAAGGTAGGGTTTCAGTCAAAAGAGTGTTTTATATGCATCGTCTCAAATAATTTCTTCTATCTGTGCAAAAGCTCAAATGATTAAAAAAAAATACTCCTTTGTCTACAATATTCTTAATCATTGTTGTGGTGGTTTCCTCAATGCTTTTTACCCATTCATCTGTAAAATTACTGTCTCTTTTAATGTAAAATTAATCTTTGTATTCAATCCATCTTTTATGATAATTGTTCATGAATAAGAAACCACAATAGAGTGCACAATCCTCATTTTTAAGCCATCTTGCTTTTTAGCTAGAGCATAAATTGTTGGCTATA
>JAPMAE010006965.1:1788-12023 GCA_036584705.1 Rhyacophila sp. 25_7 | reverse complement strand
CGTTTCGTGTCCGCTCTGAACAGTTCTACAGCTAAACTCTATAGTTTAAAATTAGTTTTTGATTACAGCATAAAGCGATATGAAAAAAAAATATTTTTACATTTTAGAAATTTAGAAATATACATCTAAATAATAATTATTAATTATACGAGTGTTTGAAAGAGAAGTTTAACTTCTAAAATTATTGAATAAAGCTGTTAATATCATAATGAAAAACAAATGTGAGTATTAACATATACTTTTTCTCGTTTTTTAAATCTACAGCATAGATTTTAACCCGGGGGGACAGTAGTTGGTCCTCGACGCCTTTTAAATTTACTTTGGAAAAAAATTACCCCCTACATCTACCGGTGGGTGGTACCAATCAAGTTAGGAATTACTAATTTAAGTAATTATTAAATAAATTAATGTAAATACTAAGTCGTGTATTAAATATTGCTGCAAAAACTTCTGTCAGTATTTTCTTAGTCTCATTGTTTTATACCCATGAATATATACTTAAATTCAATTAATAACAATTCTGTTTTAAAATTAATAGCATATGACTATTTTCAGATTTTCCGGTGAATTAATAGCGCACCCAACACACGTGTCAAAGGTTTCAAATTCCGTCGCTGGCAATAATATTGCACAGGGATTTCCACTTGCATTTGAAACTAAGACTTCGGACCAAATTGAATAAAATAATAACTCATTAAACAAATGACAAACAATCCATATATTGTGAAAATCTATACGTTCTATTTTAGACACCTTCAAAAAAATTTTACTGAGAAAGTGTAAAATGAGGGGCGTAGTGTAGAAAGTTGGTAACGCACACTTAGGTAAATTTTATTTTATTCGATTTTTAGCCTATTTATTATAATACGAGTATATACATTTTCTAATTCAAATTTGTTTTTTTGAAACATCTATAGGTACATAAAAAGTAATCTTGGTAACTCCCCCCCCTCTCCTCAACTCACTTTTTCAATATTTTATCAAATAGGTAAGAAACTTTTAAATGAGATTATTATAAAACTGTTTCATTGTGGGTTACCAAGTTTTTACACCACATCCCTCAAAATGCTAATAAATTGACTAAAAATCTAATAAAATGTAAGTCTACTTAGTGTGGGTTATCAACTTTCTACACCACACCCCTCAAATAAAGAATATATTATTGAAAACTTATATTTATTGCTTTGTGTATAATGCATAAATAGTGTTGTTTTTATTTTTTAATTATAAAATTATTCCACAAAAAAAATCATAATAAACAATAGCTATTCGTATTTTAAATTTTACTTTTATAGTGTGTATTTTTAAATATAGTAAGTAATTTCATTTAAAAGAATATATGCCTTTAAAACATTTTTCTCTTAAAAAAATCTGCCAAAATTTTCGATTAAATGCTTAAACATCGTATTTATTTAATATCAAAGATAAAATCTACACCCGTGTCTTGCTGTATATTAATTTTAAGCTACGGTTTATTAATACTATGTGCCAGTGTAAAAAAATTCTTGGAAAATTAATACTGTTAATTAATATTTTTACTTACTTTGGAATATCATTCAAACGTTTAAATTGATGTTTAATCAAAATATCCATGGAATTATTTATAAAATTCTAATTAATACTTAGCCACATAAAAGTAAAATTTGAAGTTAAAAATTTAATAATATTTCTTGCTTAAACTAATAATTTTCTCTGAGTCATAAGCTTTTATTTTAGCTTATTATACTGAAAATACAACACAAGAGATAGATAGATCAATAGAACCACAATTATTACGAGTACATTATTAGTAAAATAATATATATTAATATTTCAATTATCACACCCTTACAATAAAAGTACGTACTACTTATAAAAAGCTCAATAATTGATATGCATAGGTTAAAATAAATATACTTTATCAGTTAATAGGACTTGTACAAATTATAATCAATAAAGTCTTTTCAGTCGATGATACAGTTCGCTTATCAAAAAATTAAGTTTTATAAATGTACAGATGATCAATATGAACGGCACAAGAACACCTTCCTGTCTAAATCCAGTCGTCACCTACGCCAAGGGTAACCAACCTATGACTTATACATCCAAATGCGCTTCATAGGATAATTATAAGTGGCGCATTGCATCCTTCTGCCTAAAATATTACTATTTCATTATTATTATTAACTCCAACCATAAACGTAAGAAAGTAAAAAAAGTAGCGCATCTGAACTCCTATGTGAAAAAAAATAAGCATGATATTTTAAAGATTGGCCGCGCCTGACCTAAACCCTTCAGTGGTAACAAAAATCGAATGTAATGCATAAGCTTATCTGTCTTGATTCAGATTTCCCCATGATAAGCGCCGGACAGGATATCGATAGCTTTTAACACCTCAGGTTTTACAGTTTTCTATCCAAAAAGACTTGCCGAAACAACTTTTAGCTTTATGGAGACGTCTGGAACTCACTGATGTATTCGGTCAAGATAAAATGCCACCTATTATATGCGCGTATAGTGAACGCACTACTTTATGATAGCGAAGCATTGCACCTTATGAATTCTGAAAATAATCACTTACTCGAGTTTTGAAACCAGATGGCTGCAGTAAATTCTGGTAGTGAATGAGTGATGTATCATGCAGCTTCTCATCATATCCAAAAAGAAGGTAAGAAGTTATACATGCTTAGCCGCGTGCTAAGAATACCTGAATCGGATCTTTATCGGACACTGAGCGATCGTATTCACTCTAGAAGGTAACATGTGGCACCTCGTGCCATTATGGACTGAATGACAAGGCAGACTGCTACTCATTCATTCTCTTTAAAATGATGACGTCCAGTGCAAATCTGCTACTGGCAGGCTTAAAATGAAACTGTGGGAAACAAAAAACATGGCTGTCGTGAAAGGTCAGGCAGGTGACCGCGCATAATTACGGTTGTGAGCACTGGCAAGTTAGTAGTGAGTCTTTATCCAGTTAAGGAGCATACCACATATATAGATCATGCATAGCTTAATATGGGACTACGTTGCATGTTCATATTTTAAATAGATTATTTTAATTTTGTCATATTACATTAAGTATTTAATAATAAAATTGTGGCAATGTATTATTTGAATTATTTCAACTAATAAGAAGCATTCATTTTTATACCAATTGTATCATTTGTTAATAAAGAAATGAAATCAATATGTTATTTCAAAAGTTTATTTTTTTATTTTTAATTGAATAAATTATTTGCACGTTATCGTTAGAAGGCATAATGCCGTATACACACTTACTAAAAACTTACGAGTATTCGTTATAGAATTTATAGCGTTTTTATGCTTATAAAGGGTTTTATTTTGCACGTTCTCTACAATAAAAGTCGTTAACCTTATTTATATTACTGCATAAATATGAAACTGATGCGTTAAGTGGGAAAAGACGACCGCGTCGTATAGTTTGTTATTATAGATTTTTCCGTAAAACTGCGTTTATTGTATTATCATTTAACACAATTCTGAAATAACATAATACAATTTTGAAAGTCACTTTTAGAGAAGATAATTATTTATACTTTTATTGAATTACAAGTATACGAGTATATAAAATTATTGATTTACGTTTATTAAAAAGAATTATAAAATGTGATAAATCTGGATGTATTAAAAATAGATTTGAAAGAATAAACATTCGACCCCTGTGCCTTCCTGAGTAGAGTGAATAAACGAATGACGTGTATAGATAGATGACTGGAAAAGTTATAGTTTCTTAAATACAGATTGCTATTCTAATTGCAATGAACTTAAATATAGCATATGACGATAAAAAAGTCTATATGGCAAGTTTCATTATATTAAAATAATAACACAGTTTTAAACATATTTCCACACATATATTTAATATCTTATCAACTGAAATCATTCAATTAAAAATGCTCTCTAATTATTCCAATATAATGGCTTTCCATCAACAAAAAGCATTTTACCTGTTTCCATAAATACGATAGATTTTTTTTTAATTTGCATATACCTTCCGAAATAGAGTATATGGGATCTTCATAGCATGAAAATTTTCTTTACGTTCATTTTTACGAGTAATATTAGTATTATTAGCTCAATCGTTTTGGATTCATGTCCTGGCTACAATACAAATGAATAACCATTTATAAAATTTGCGACCAGCATAAGCCTCGAACTCGTGACCCTCGGCTTGTGAGTTGGATGCCACTACCCACTCACCTACGAGGGCGACTTCGATAGATTTTATTATATATATATTGTTTTTATTAATACACCCGTTATTTTTACAAATAGAAAACAACGATAATTTCTGTTAGTTGTATTTATTGTACAGAAGCAGTGGTTTAAATGATAAAGACCTATATTTTCCCCCAATAAGTATGTTTTACATTATTAAAAAATATTATATTTTCAGACATAAGCCATCTGTTATAGCATATATAAACTAAGTGTTATTTTTAGTAGAAGCCCAATAGAGACAGAGATGGCCTTTCTCTAAGCTCTCCCCGATCTATCATAAAAAATCTTTGATAATTATAATTACACCTATATTGAACGTCATACTAAAACTCTCTAATTTAAATAAATATTTATCAAACTATTTTTTTTACTGAGCTACATGATTTTTGATTTAGATATATCTACTCGTATATTGTATGTATTATTTTTATGCTTTCACTTAAAGATCAGTAAAGTGTATGTATGACCTTTATATGAGAATAGTATAATGTTTTAGACGTATGAGTATACATGCCTATTAAAATAATAAACCCATTTTATTTTTTCGTACATAACTCTTTTGTAAAATTAAAAATGTAATAATTATAAAAATATATTATGCTGCATAGTTTGTCTTATAATATTAATATTTACAACAATTTATAGATGCTACAAGTCACCGTATATATTGAATGATGTTTGTATTCATTATCTAATGTTTTCAGCTCTTAAAGTCGATTCAAAGATTATTGTAACTCAATTAATATAGTATTGTATTTGATCAATAAAATAAACGTTTTTTATAACATAAAAAAAAGGATTAAACATTTCAAATTTACTTGTGTTTGCTAATAATTTATTTGTTGTAGTTTTTTATATATTTGCTGAAAACATATTAAACATTGAATATCATTTTTTTTTACGGAAAAGGTGTTTATATAAATACATTCGTTCGTGATTCAAACAAATAAAATTTTACTTTCATTCCATCTACAAAACTCCATTTTTAAAATATGAATGTATGTATTCTAGTATATCAGAAATTTTTAGTACCTCTTTAATGGTGAATACAAAGTTTTTTTTTCTATTTTAGTATTTTTAATGAGTTTTATGAAGTTTTATGTACACAGTTAGTTTTTAATACCATATTTATACGAAGCAAAATTTTATTAAGAGCTGTTAATGATATTTTATTAAATATTATAAACAGTTTAGAAACAATACATAATACAGTTTTTTTATTTTATTTCTACAAAATGTTTTTAAGGAATGAAAACTTTGTTCATCTATGCAGAAATTTCCAATTCATTTATGATTACAGGTTTTCAAGGCCCCACCACTGACTTGCCAGTACTCACAGCCGCTATTATGTGCGATCACCTGCCTGACCCTTCATAAAACCAATGTTTCTTTTATTTTCTACATTTTAATTTTAAGCCAGCCCGTAGCGGAGTCACACCGGTATCACCATCTACCATCTACAGCGTGCTAAAATAAAAAAAATATTAGAGGAAATTATGAGAATAAGTAGCAGTCTGCCATGTCATTCAGTCTCTGGTAACGAGTCATATTGAAAATCTGGGCAACATTGGTTCCCATATGATGCCGCAAGTTTGCTAAAAACCTTACAGTTGACCTTGGTGGATACCATGTTCAAATGTATGATTGTCTTTATTTAGATTTTTTTCATAAAGATAATAATAATGAAAGAACAACGAAAATGTTTAAAATATGATTAACATTAAATCTAACCATTTTTTTGTAAATAATTTAAAATAACAATATTAAAATATTTTCCATTTCACTAAAAGATTTGATATGAACATACTTCTTCATAAATTTGTGAAAAATTTCATATTTATTAAATAATGAATATAAAATTTTAAAGCAAATGTTGTGCTAACTTTTAACTACACAAAACATATTTTCAATTTTCACAAAATGAATAATATTCTAAAAAGTCATATTTTTGTACATTTTCACAAAATGATTTTCCAATAATAAACTACTGTAAATGTTTTTATCTCTTAGTTGTAATAATATGTCTCGAATTGGGTTCTCTCAAGAATTCAGTTTTTAGGTTCCATAAGTTGAGTATATTAATGGTGGGATAAAAAGTAAGAACATAAAACCGCGCTCGATTTGTTTTAGCTATTTTTTCTACCACTATATTAAATTCCCATATACTCGTAAAATACAGTAAGCGATTTTGTTTCTATTTCGTAAAAACAACCAGAAATTTCAAGAAAATATATATTTATTTATTTATATTGAAAGCATACAAATGTAGAAATCGTTTTCTTAAGTATTAATACATACGCATCCATTATATATGTATAATTAATTTACTTGAAAAATAATATAGTTTTTGTTAATTTTTTTGATTATGTATAAATCTTTTGCGCTTCCAAATAGAGCATATGAATATTTACTATATAAAAATTGGCTTGATGGATATATATTTTATAAAGTTATAGTTGTGAATAATTATCTCAGTTAATTTCGTCCACATTCTGGTTTCAAATGTGCATTTAAAATCTAGCGTATTTTTTTAACTATGGGATTGGAATCTACAACTTTCAAATTGTTAGGCAGATACGCTATTGAGAGTGACATAATTAAGTTGAGTTTTTTGGATAACTACGTGACCACTCTACCGATAACTCTATTTTTTTGTCTCCAGAGTTTTCCATTCAGGAATAATGCATCTCTTCGACAACCTACATAGACGGTGCCCTAGTGACCGAATTTCTTATTGGAGTGTCTTTAAATATTTAATACTTATTTCATGATTATTTTTTTCAACTATTTGATCCGCTCATTTAAATATTCTTACGTTTAAGATAGAATTTTTTAATTAAAATAGAAAAAGTTCAGGATCGGTAGTAAGTATCTAATGTTAAAGAACTGATAATAATAATATGCAAACTAATAACTTATATTTTTCAAATATTTAGAGCTAAAAATATTATAACAGACGAAGTCAATCTATAAATATGATTTTTTTGTTAGTAATCGTAGAAAATGTTATTTTTATAGTATATACCATGTATAAATATTTTTTAAACAATTTTTAAGAATATGGTGCTATTTATTTTTATATATAGCATCTATATATACTTTTATAACTAACTGCAATGTTGTGCTAAATTGTTATTATTTTAAGAGTATATTTGTTCATATGATTCTGATTTTAAGTCACAAACATTTTATTATGTATTCACATTCAAATCGAAAGAATGATGTATGTACATATGTTTAATCTATCATTTGGTGTATATTTTATATAATAATCAAGAAAATACTATTATCTGTTGATTAAATTCAATTTTAAAACCGATTTCATAGATGGTCATTTCTAAATAATATCATCGGTATACTGGCAGAAAGCTTTAAGTAAAAAATTGGCTGTTTTGACTTAGTAATGCAACTTGGTAGATTTTAACACGCTCTACACGTTGAAAAAATAATCTGATTTTTTAAAAAGTAGTTAAAAGATGTCAGTACAAATTAAGTGCGTTATGTTCTCATTTAGTACTAGAAAAACAGAAAGAAAAAGTCCAAGTAAACGTTTTTTTGGCTGTACAGATTTGACATTTCTTTAAATGCACAAAAACGTCGACATACTTTTTATCTATAGAAATTTATCTCACTGGTCGGTTACTCATATCAACTTAACTATATTATCTATGGCACCAGCGTACTTTCTCTTTAACTATTTGATAGTAGCTATGATACGTTAGTGGTTGACGCAACTTTTTATCCCATTTTCCAGATAATTTGTGTTCAAAATATATTTTTTCTATATTATGTACCAAAAAAATAACTTACAATATTTTTAAGACGACAATGCTTTTTTTTATAATTCACCTGACAGTATTTTGATATCTTAAATGCAAATCTTGTAGCTCATATTTGAATAAAAGTTACCATTTTAGAATGTTTATCCAATAGATTATTATTTTATATTCATAATTATGTAAACAATTTCAAAATATTTCACGTTAATTTATCTCTCAGTGGAATTATGAAAGTATTAAATAATTATTAGAGCAAACATTGAATATTTCTGCAAATTTTAACATACATATTCTGTAAGGTAAACTAATTTATTATAAAACAAGTGTGCTGTAATAATTTATTTAAATTTACGCCTAAATATGCATCTCATAAATTACACACTAAATATATTTTTTTTACATAATATGAGGGGTGTATTTCCAAAGTGAACTTATTCCACTTCAACGAATTTTTGGCAAATGCAAAAAAAACGTTTAAGTTGTCAATATTACATGTTTTTTCGTTACCTCTATTGCAAATTTTATTTTACACTACAAATATAGAAATGGAATAAGTTCAATTTGGAAATACACCCCTCATATATACTAGTGATTTTTTACCCGTCATCCTCATCAGGCTAGTAGATAGCGTGTACGCCTAGCAAGCAGGGATCACGGGTTCAAGTTCTGGTTACAAAATTTTTCAAATGTTTATTCATTTGTATTGTAGCCAAGATATTAACCCGTAACGGTTGAGCTAGTAATTAACAATTATTATTATATTATTTATTTATTATTATTTATTATATTATATTATTATTATATTATTATGTAAAAAAAACGTCATACCAATATTCACATTGTAAAGATTTATATGGTTCGTTTCAAAGCAAATATGGTTAAAAGAAAGATTTTTTAATAAAAGTTATTTTTTTTCTGCCAATCCGTGGTGAAATATCATTGAGTTTAAACAAAAACATTTTTTTCAAACTATTTTTACCAATATATTTTAAGAAAATGGAAATGGCTCCATTGTTTTCAACAATTTGAACTGATGTGGTTAGGTCTTGATATTTTTTAAACATGTATCCATACAAATCATATTTAATTGTATTTCTATCTTACTAGTATATTTTTTATTAAAAAAATAAAAATAATACGTAAACGTGAGTACAAAAAACACTTGAAATTAATCGACCTCCTTATACTATCGTAGTTTAAAATATACATATAACGCCTCATATTAAATTTATTATAATGTTTTACATTCAATTCGCAAAACATGAAACTGTTTTGATAAAGTACGTATTAATTAATACAGGTAAATATCAAATATCAACTATCTCAAAACTTAAGCATGAATGGATTAAGTGTAGAAATATCTAATATAACTAACTGCTCAACGCCAGTCAATTGCTTGTCTAAATAAACCTACATCATAAACCTTAACTTAAATACCATTAAATATTGCCAGATACAAAATTCCGATCCTGTAACTCGAAACGTATAATATGAAAATCACAAATACGTTTCACTACATTACTGTGAAACTTATATCATCAACAATAATAAAGTTATTTATTGCGTAATAAAAATATCATGCATTAAATTCGTGCATAGTTTTTTTTATATATACATTAAAATATTTTTTGATATATTTTACATTTATTATCGAATAATATTTAGACCCTGAATGGGAAACCTATGGCGCGCGTGTTAGTAGATGTGACACAAAAGGATTTTCTTTGCACTTGGACACAGCAGTGCATGTTTTGCAGTTGGCATGCGTTGAATGAATACACTCATATATATATAGATCACTTAACTTTTGAAAAATTTAATCTTTTTAGCTTTAGCTCGTTTTTATTACTATTTGGAAAGAAGGTGTACGATGTGTATTTTATAAACATGTTCTTCTTTTAGGAAATTTTTATAAAAATTTGTAATTCCGTTTACTTTAGTTTTTCGTTAATCGTCTTAGAAACTATTTTGTACCGATAGTGTCAAAGATGTTTAATCCTTTAAACAAATGAAGCCACATTCTTATCGATTGCTGGCCACTGATCAGACACCCGTAATCCACACATTAAATAGTAATGCATTAAGTAAGTTTTTAATTGTATAAAATTCACTAAGCCAACAGTCAACTACTTATGTATGCAGAAATGACATATTTCAACATATTAAGGAGTATTTGAAGTACTATTAAATTCATAAATCATAATAAATAGTCAGATAGATGTAAAAACAGAT
>JAPMAE010006959.1:0-11244 GCA_036584705.1 Rhyacophila sp. 25_7 | reverse complement strand
TATCGATAATTAATTGCTGTTTAATGTATCTATTCCTAACAAAACAAAATAAGTTTACCATATATGTTGCAGCGGAACAGAAATAATATAGTCAATACTGTATTTATTTACTTCCATTTTCCACTTCTTTATATCGGAATATATAAAATATTTAGCAAATCATTGAGGTTACATGTATTATGTATTAACACATATATATATATTAACCATGTCTACTCCGAAACAAAGCATATGGATCTCCACAATGTGAAGATTGTTTCGACAGTTTTTTATTCGAGTAATTGTCACTTATTATCTCAACGTTTCGGGGGTTTGTGCAATATAAATGAATAACATACACAACCGGCAAGGATGAATTTTTAACCAAGAATAGAATATTATAATATTTCTTTTAAAAATATATAGAATGTGTCTTTGTCATGACGTAGTTTGAATGATCATATTATAGTCATTATTCTGCGTTATCATATTTAAAATCATTCAAAATATTCAAATCTGTCTAGCAAATGTTTTAAGTAATGCGAGTTGATTCGTTTCTGGGACTATCGGTTAAAATCAACAAGTTAATATATCAGTTTGTAAACTCAAAATGATCTATTAATCTAGAACAAAATTGTTGGGTAAATGTTCATTTCTAGTCTCATAGAATAATTGAATGAATGCTTTATTGTTAGAAAATTCATATGATTTTTGAAGCGTAAAAGAAGGGTTGCGCCACACCCAACATTTTTGGGATGGGCGTTCTCCATTATTTACACAAGATTTCTTCGCAGGGTCGCTTTCTTGTATTGACAGCGCGACTTGTAAAATATATACAATTTTCCTGCTTGATTTATGTTTCTCCTTTCCATGACCTCCCGCTTCTCTTTATTCGATGCCGGAGATACAATCGCGTTGCATCCTAGGTTATATTGTGTCCTTAACAAACAAATGTTTTATTATATATCACACATAAAAGAAACGAGATTTAGCGTTGTTTTGAAAAGTTTTTCGAAAATGTAACACGATGCGATTTTTATTTAACAAACTTTTAGAAATATTGTGAAAAGTATAAATCAAGAATAAGAATTATTGATGAATATCCTAGATACTGTTGTATAAATTTGACAATGAGTTTATGAAGGAATAAATATAAGCATATTTTGTCGAAATTAACAAACGTACGTTTGCATTGTAAACAAAATTTTACACTATGTGTGAAAATGTTATCCTCCAAAACCCAATATAAACTTAAATGAATAAAGTAAAAAGTGAAATGTTCACATATTTAAAATCCGGTTGATTCCGCATGCATTCAAATATTTATTTCATGTTAAAGTTTATCATCTAATAAACAAGGTTACATTGTTTTAATTTGAACATAGAATATGATGAAAATAAAGAATCTTAACATTAAACAAAATTTTACCTTGAAACATAAAAACATTGTTTGCTCAAAGTATTAAAATGTGCTTATATCGCCTTTTGTAAGTAGACGCTTTATATCGTCATTATACTGGCAGAAGGCGTTAATTCAAAAAAGCTATGTTGTCAGAAAATTGATTATTAAAATTTCAATATCTTATATATTGGGCCGTAAATTTTGTTTTTTTTCCAGAATTAGAATGTACATAGAAAGACTTACAGTATTTATAAGATATGATCGCCCATGAAGTCACTTCTTAAATTAAAATGAATATATAAATAAATATGTAAATTTATTTGTCAAAATATCGCTGTAGGAAAAAAAATATATATAAATTTTTTCTGTTAATCCTTGGTAGAAAGCAATTATATTGAAATAGACTAAGCCGGCTTTAAATATATTTCTGGAAGAAATTGAAAAACTCTATTAGTATTTAATTTAATTAAAATCTTATGATTTTAAAATAAATTTACTATACAATAGTAATACTCACTACACCTAACATTTTTCTAAAACAGAATAATAAATAAGCCTATATAAGAAGTGACCGGCTTTCCAATTTTAAAACCTATTAATTGTCAAAACAAAAAATTCAAGATGACCAAACTGGTCAGGGAATTATTGACAAGAATATACAGAATAATTGCGGTGAACAGAATAGGAAAACAACATCAAAACCGGTATGTGCATTAACCAATTTCATTACCTAGTGAGTAATTGTTAATTACTAGATTTTAATATATTTTTCTTAACTTACTTAGTTTTGAAGTTGTTTTCGCGGAAAGTATTGTCACTTACAAGGCGTAGAAAAAATAATTTCACTCATATAGTTATTGATTTTATATAAAATATCGCCAGTAAAATGTGTATTATAGCCTACTAATATAGAATATGCATTAAAAAGAAGTTACAAAAATTTGTTTGTTACTAGGTTTTAAATTGGACAGCCTTTCTGCAGTACCTGTATTTTAAATCACAATTATAGCAAGTATTGTCACTTGCTAGGTTTATAAGAATCGATTTCACCCATATAGACACTGATTTTATATAAAATATTAACATTTAAATGTATATTATAAGCCAGTAATATAGAATACGCATTAATTTTTTTTTTAATTATCATATACTAGGTTTTAAAATTGGACAGCCGTGATAATCAGTGATAGTACAATGTGTGTTTATTAATGATAGTAATTGTCACTTCAAAGTTTTTCAATTATTTTTTCAATGTGACATATAGAATTAAATTCAAATATTTGATACGTTTTTCCCATAATTTATCTTTAAGAACAGTATTGAAAATAACTATAAATATTCTTTTAGTGGAAAAAGTCAACGTATTATATAGTTTGTGCATCGGCTTCCAGACTAGACATATTTGCAAAATGTTATAAATTCAAACCTATTACGTTTTTATCGTCAATAAATCTGGAGAGTAACAAAAAATATTATAGAGTTTAAATAACATCTTATTACTAAATTGAAATAATAGTTCGATTTATGCTTCACGTTTTATTGAAATTATATTGTCTGTCTTAAAAATACATTAAATATGGACTACACGATGTTATTTTTATATTACTTTCCGAAATTATCAGTTTACTTATTTATTTTTATCTTTATTATTTCTTTTATAAATAATATATGTTTCCTACGGGAAAAGAATTTTTGTTTTAATCAATAAACGCATGTCATAAGTAATTAATTGTTCTGATGAAAAACATTCTTATGGCAGTATTATAAGCGATATTTCAATGAATAACGAGACGTTTTTTTGCGAGAAAACATATCAAGCTAAAAATGCCGTTTTCTTTGAATCATATATATATATATATAAACATGATGTTTGAAAATTGTTGCCATGTAAAAAAAGATATATTTAACTTTTATGTTATCACAAAACAACTTATTTAGATTAAGGCTATTTTGTTGGGCATTAAAATATTTAACAACACTTTTAACTTCTCTAGGAATTAGGTTGTTTAATTACGATTGCACAATTTAGTGATGGTTATTCCATTATTTATCGCTAAATAACATATACGACTATTTTATTGCTTAGTGTTTGATATACTCGTAAATATACATCTATACTTCTTTGAAGAAAGTTTTGAGTGGATGCCTATGCGCGCCCATAGTCCTGGACAGATTAATAATGAATGTCTACAATTAGAGACTCATTCAATCGCTAAAATAGTCGTCATACAATTGTCAATATTTGAAAAACACTTAACTGTTTGAGATTGATGGAATATAAACGCAAAGTTTAAGAAAAATATGTTGTTGATAAAAATACGGTTCTAGCATAATGTTAAATTTCAAGTCTGACAGTTACAGTTGCAAAAATTAGAATAATGATAAATTCGTTGATAATTTGATACTTAGTATTTTTTGAATTTTTTTTTTCGAAAAACGAGAACGTTATTTATGCGACATGCTGCCGCCAACCTTTGCAAGCTACAACTCTTACTTCTTTAAAATTCTAGATTATATCTTCTTTCTATTTTTTGATTTATGTTTGTAAATTTTGACGTAAAAATCAATTATACTGAATTTGACAAATTCTCATGATTATTATTGATATAATAAAAAAAAATCTATTTTAAAAATTTATAAGTTTTCTTTATTTTTCTCATTTAAATGATAGACAATAATTTTTTTTAAGTAAGCGTTTCCACAACAGTAATACTATTTTTTTTATATTTTGCAAAATAAATGAAAATATTTTGTGTTAACAAAAGTTAGATAAAGCTTTTGGTATGTAAATTTTTCTCTACAATTCCATATTCGTATTTTACTCGTATATTAATATTCTTTTGTTATGTCCAAATTATAAAATCCTGGGCATAATAATTGGCGGAGAAAAAAGGCGGGCGCTTAATATATGGAAATCGATTACCATTTTTCAAAAGCTTATTTATGTGTATAATCCTTGTGCCTATGTAAGGCTTTATGAAAAGATAAAAACACCTATTGCGTTGGAAAATAAGATAACGGGATCTAGTACGTTTTGTATTTATGTAGCGTGCGTGGTAAGACAACAGAAAAAGGGGAGCTAAAAGTAGGCCTTGTGGGGCAGGGTGGTGTTTTCTACCCTTGAAGATTAGGAACGACTACCCTTAAAAGACTTACTTCAGATATCCTGCCTACTTATCTTTTCACATCGTCGTATATGAAATGTATTATATTATATACAAAACTGACTTTTGGATATTGCAGTAATATTTTGTTTCGAACCGACATCTCCATTTCCTTCTTCTTTCTTTTGCGAATATGCCGTTTATTACGTCAATTATACACTGTTTTGTTTTTTGCTCAAAGAAATAAACACTTTTATATATATACGACTATTATATTATATACTATTTTGATGGAAGAAAAGGGAACCAGAATATATCGACGTTTAAACCTTTTTAGACCTGAATTAATTCTAAGAGTTCAAAAATATTCTCTTGCTTGTGCATTATCAAGGTTATAAATAACATACTCGTACTTTTGGGAAGAAAAAAATATAAACTTAAATTTTTATTGATTTAGTTAAAAATATAGAGGCTGTAACTATAATATTAACTTATATTAATTTATTGATAACCAGTATTGGATCATAATAAATGAAGAATACACATTATTTTAATATGAGAATCCTACAGTTTTACAAAAGAAAAATTTCAGAAATAATTCAAAATATTACACACCACAAACTAATAGGTAACCATTACTTGACAACCTAACACAAACTGTTGCAGTATGTCATATTAGTTTTAACAGATGGCGCCTAAATCATTCGCCGTCAATAATACAGTATTCTGGCATGTAATTGTTATCATAAGTAACAGAAATACACAACAAAACTGTTTTCAAAACACATAAAAGTCCTATGTTCATTGTAATGGACATCCGGTTTTAATAAGTTAAATTAATTGCATTTTACTCTAGAATAGTAAATTAATGCTAGAACTTTCATATTAATAAAGTATTTAGTAAGATGTCGTATTCCGTATGTGTAAATACCAAAGATACGTTGATTTTAATCGTTTAAAAAAATGTTTCAAAAATTTTATGTAGTTTTTTTTGAATTGTCGTATACTATAATCAAAAAAGTGGAAGTAGATTAGTATACCAAGTCATAATGTAAACTGTTAGATTATTCAACAGTTTAATAATATGTTTATTTAGTATGACAGGACGCGTTTCTAGAGGACTAAACACTAAATCAAATAGAGTAAAACGCTATCATTTAGCACATATTAAATAGGGAAAACAATTATCTATTGACATCTTTTGCTGAGTGATTCATATTTGAAAATAATTGTATGATATAAAAATGAAATTCTAATATAAAATAATAATAATAATATATATATATAATAGATCATATAGATTAATAACAGAATCTAGGCTTTTTGTATTATTCTCAATACTTTACCAAGGATGAGTAGTACACACTCGTAAAATGAATTGAAAAAAAACACTGCTACTACCACAAGAAATCTTACGTCAGCAACATACGAGTATACCAAGGTTGCAGATTCAAATATGCAAATATAAGAGGTTAATGCTTGTGTAGTGGTAAGAGAGGCAGGTGCACGCAGTCTCGCTCTCTTCCGCTAGTAACCCTATTTCAGTAGCCAGCGTAATTTTGACCAAAACTTAGAAAAGCTTTGCCATTTATGCGTATTTTGACAACAACCAAGATGTTTATGTAACGATTTTGACGCAAACACTTTTTTGGTGACGGTTCAATATTTCATACAACAAACAATGCCCTTTTTAATACAAATACACGATTTGAGCATTTGAGATTTCTTTTTGAGGTTATTATGTCTCAAATAAAATGCGTTTAAACGTCACCATTATATATACTTACTTTATACCTTACCCAAGCTAAGAGAGTAGGTTATTGAATAAATTAACACTCTACCTCGTGATGTATGTGAAAGAACTATATAAAACTTCTAAGATCGTCTGACAGTGTGTTACTGATAATGGTCGACATATTGAGATCACTATTTTTCAAACTTAATTGTTATAAATGGTATGTACTATTAACTTTGAAAATAAAACATTTTTTTCTTTATAACCCTCCATTACTTTTATATAATATCTTAATACTGCTTAATCGCTTCTGCTACATTCTGTATGTACTAAAGTAATACTTTACAAACTATATGAAACATTTAACTAATATTTATTTTGTTGAAATAATTTTTATATCTATATGACTGTCGTTTATTGACACGCATGAAAAATCTATTTATCCGTCGAAATCTATTGCGTTGACTTGCCATTGTCTTTCAGCAGACGAGAAAATTTTATGTCAGCTTTAGAGGCCGTCAAGGTTTTGTGTCAGTTTTATTTTCTTTTTATTGGCTGTTTACTTCGATTGATAACTGAGTGATATGAAACAAAAAAAAACTTTCTACAGTCAGTGATATTTACATGAGGCATTCTTATATTATAGGTATTTTAAAACAATTATCTATGCATATATATACACACGAGTATGTAGATTATCTCATTCTTTATTATCTAGTAAAACAAGCTTATCCATATTCTTTGTACATTTTCTGTGATAATAAATGTCACTACATATTAAGTCGATATTGAATATTTTATTACTGGCAAAATACATTAAACTGACTTAGGATTATTTTGCTGATCAGATTAAATATTTCTAAGTATATTCTAATTATGGGAAAAACGTCAATAAGGCTTACAGTCCCAGTTACCCTAACATAGTATCGTTAAGTGTATGTAAGAGACTCAAACTTTAAAATGTTTCTCAAAATAGTCTTTTTTGACGTACGAGTATCATCTTCTGTTAGTATAACGACGATATGGGATCATTATGAGGTATTTTTTTTGATAGTCATCTTTAACCAGTAATTATTTTTTTAAGAAATATATTAAACAAGTTTAGACCGTTTTATTCATTTCATAATTCTTAAGCAATATTGATAGTGACAATTGATTATATTATAAAAGATACAGCCGGTATGGATTCGTTTTAAATATATTCTGTAGAAATAAATATATGTAATAAATTATATTTACGCTGCAATGAAAATTGGATATTTATTTGATACAATTACGAAATAAATTCTACAACCCACAAACTTTTAATCGGACAAAATATCCACTCTAGGTGACCTATATAATAACGAAATTTTAAACGAAATCTACTTATCTTTTAACTTGGTTAACGATGAGCTTTTACTCGGCTTGAATTTGCTTTTTGATAATGATGACATCATGCTAAAGTTTATTTATTTCCATGATATATATAAATACTGTAAATCTGTTTTTCAGTGTTTTATACTCAACTTTTTGCAATCTTTGTATAATGTCCACTCCTTTTTAGATGATCAAAAAGCCAGATACTTATTGGAGGTCCTTCAAATATTGAATTTATAGTTCTAAATTCATTGTACCTATCACTATGATCCACAAACCCAAGTCAATTTCAAGGTTAGTTTTTTTTAAATAGTTAATCATTTTATACGCAAAAATTTAAGAATGAAACCGTTAATATAAATTTAGACAAATAACAGATCATTCAAAATAAGTGAAAATTATATTTATCGTCGGTATACTGGCAAAAAGCGTGAAGTCAAAAAAATACTGTCTTGACCTAATAATGCAATTTGGTAGATTTTTGCGCACCCTATCACTTGGCAAATGAATCCATATTTCTTGAACTTTTTCTGTAATATTAAAATGTCACTAGCTATGAAGTCGATATTGAATACTTTATTACTAGCAAACTACATCAAACTGGCTAAATATTATTTGGCCAATCAGATTAAGTGTTTTTAGGTATATTCTTATTCTGGAAAAATACAGTTGCAATATTTATATCGTTAAATATGTGTAAGCAACTCAAATTATTGTCTTTTTGGACTAATCGCCTTCTGCCAGTATACCGGCGATATGTCTTTTAAATAGTATCGTACCACCAGAATAGGTGAGACGATTACCATCATTATCGCTTACACTATTACACAAACACTTTACTAACGACTTGTCTCAACGGATGAATTGAAAATGTCTTATTATTCGACTTTTTATGACTCCTCAAAACTACTCAATTAGTTTTGCTGCACCTGTATATGGTATATGAAAAATTTATAGTAGGAAATTGATTTTTACTATCCATAGATCGCACCAAGAATAAAAAAAACTTTATATTGCCCAACAGAATTGTCTGATTAATATGACTAAAAGGGTGTATTATAATACTTTAGATGGTAATAATATTCCTTGGAGGTTTTTAACAGGCTCATCAAACAAAAATGTTTCCCAAAAAAATAATGTTCACCAATCATTCTGTCTCACTAAATTTAATGTACGACATTTTTTGTGTTAATTTATAAGCAGGAACTGCTAACATTGCTTTTGTTTCGCCAAATTGTGTCGTCTTGTCGACAAGTCCTGTGGAGACGTCAAGTTTTAAAAGTTGCGTAAGTTTTGTTTCCCTAGAATCTACCTTGACCTAAATGCACTCTCAAATTACGTTACTCGTCAACATGGTCCAAACCGTTTTGGTCACTGAAATAGGGTTACCGATGGAACAAAAGGAGATCACGTGCACCTGTCTTTCTCACCACCACCTAAGCATTATCTTGAATGTGTTTAATTATATCAAATTATAAATCGATATGCGTAAATTCTAATGGTTATCACGACACTAAATATATAGCCGAAGATAAAACATATATTTCTGTATATATATAAAATTTAGAGCATAATAGAGAAAAAGACAGTTACAGGTAATCGTCGACTTACGACCACAATCGGTTCCAATTAAAGAGGCCGTAATTTGGTTTGCTCGTAAGTTAGCTTATGTAATAATTTTCGCTCATATCTAAATTACGAGAATAGTGCGTGATAATATTATTATAAGAATATTTTCTACTCGTATGTTCTCGTTATTATCAGTGTATCACCACTGACATTTATCGGGTTTCTCTATGGTTTTTTTATTTTTATCTTTCAAGTATAGCATTCATGATATTCGAATATCTTTACATTTGTTTGGTTTTTTTTTTTTAAATATTTTAGAATTGAGTAAAAAATTATGCTTCTGTTGGTTAAGTATCATATTAATAAAACAAATAAAAATATAAAACACAAGTGTTTGTCATAAATATTGACTTTTTTTGGCCACAAATACTAACTGTGATGCGCACATTTGCATAATAACACAATATCTGCATAGACTGCTAGCGTTACGTTTAGTACAAGTAGATAACTAATCGCAGATTGTGGTTGTAAAATTGAACAGTTATAAGAGACATAGGTTGCAGGTCGATAACTACCTGTATCGATAAAAATGATTATTTGAAAAATATTTATATAACGTTTAAAAAATCTAAAATTTTACATTCTTACTGATGCTGAGAACCACAATTAATTTAGTTTTTGTGTAGTAAATGTCTCGAGAGCAAGAAAACTCGAGTGGATGGATTATTTTTTTATGCTCAATAATTCGAGTGCTCTCAAGAAGACATGTTGAAGAACCCCAATACCAAAAACTCCAGTACACAGTCTCGGATCCTCACTCTGTCCTACAAAGAGAAAAATAAATTACGTTATAATAAATAGATGAGTATTGTGTACATATGACTAGATGAGAAAGCTATAGATAGAAAAACTTGAATGAATTTAAAATAAAATAAAATATTCGTTTTTTTTTCTTTTAACCATTTCCGCTCCAAAACGAAGAATATATATCTACAGACAATGTGAATATTGTTTTGACAGTTTTTTTTTTACAAGTATTAATCGTCAATTATTAGCTCAATTGTTTCGGGTTCGTGTCCTAGTTACAATACAAATAAATAAATATTTGTAAAACTTGTGACCAGCACGGCATCGAACCCGTGACCCTCGGCTTGTGAGTCAGATCCCACTATCTACAAGGGCAATTAAGACAAATTATATAGCCATATGAAAAAAATACTTAAAAAGTTACTAAAAGCAACAAAAAATATATATTGATACTATATATACATATCTGTACCTGGGAGGCAAACTACACTATCTTATATTTGGAAAAATTGAGATATCAACATAGTGTAGTATGTCCTACGGTGCTCTTTCCAGTGATATACTCAATTGTATTTTTAACCTACTGGAAAAGAAAAAAATAAAAGAAATATTACAGTATGTTATATATTATCCTAGGGAATCAATAATAAAACGACTTAGAAGAGCCATAATGGTGCCAATTTTGACACTGTAGTTTCTCTCCTAAGTACAGATAAATTATTATTGATTTTGTTTTAAAGAATTAATTTTGAATCTTGAGACCCTACATCTTGCGTCAGCTTACTCGTCTCGTCAATTTATCACTTTGTCCTTTTACCAATCGTTTCATCTCGCTCTCGCTTACTAATAATCTCTCCCGAAATAGGTAAACGTCGCGTAGCTTTGTCGCATTTACTCCTACTTGTTATTTTTTATTTCTGTTTTTACTAGATATAGTTAATTAAACAAGAGCACTCGCTTTTTAGAGGATCGCGATAATATGATATGAATTTTGATTAACAAATTATGCCCGAGTTAAGTGAGACAAAAGTTTCTCTCTCTCTTTCATTAAGAGCATTATTTAATACCAGTACCTACATTATCGTTTTTTGTACGTCCGCGAAAAGCAACATACCTGAAACTTTTTACATTAAAATTATAAATATTTTTTCTTTCTTCAATTCGCTTTTTCATAAATACGAGTAAGTCACATTAATATTACATGGCGCTACGACCCAAAACAGTCAGTGCCACCACCTTTCGAAGTTATTGTTTCTAATTCTCTCCCATCCCAGAAATTTATAGTCAGT
>JAPMAE010006949.1:800-12042 GCA_036584705.1 Rhyacophila sp. 25_7 | reverse complement strand
ATTTTTGTTTTCTTTCATTAAGAATTTCGGAATATGGTCAAATGGATGCGATGATGCTCCTTTTTTACATCTGCACTTCGCTCCCAATCAGTCTAGTATAGGGATAATCGAGAAATTACACGACGAATAGCGCAGTAGCGTCGTTGTGAATCGGCGTACATTGAGCTGGCATAATCCGAGGGCTACCTGTACATTAAGAAATTATTCACAAGACGACGTTTAAAATTCACTCTGATACAAAAAAATGAACTTATTTAATAATATTCGCTTGAAGTTTTCATATGATTGCTTTATTTTCGATATAAAAATGTTTTTCTTCTGAAATAAGACATTTCAAGATGCATATTCCTAATGTAAATTTATAACAATCGAATATTACAGAAATGCAGATAGTATGGTTTAATTTTAACCCCTCACATTGTCAGTAATAATAATCGATCACAATTCATAAAAGATATTTTTATATGGTTATAGGTAAGATTAAACCCTAAGAAAATATGTCTCGTATTCTATTGCAGCTCTAGCGGTGTAAATAGCTCTTGTTTATTATAATATAAATATTTTTTTTCCATCCAACTATTCTAATATTTTGGATAAAATCTGTAAATTTCTTTTGGCCGCCTTTCTAATTTATAATTCCAAATATTTGTCTTTAGTAATACTCTAGTTCTTATAATGAATCGAATAAATCTTCACTACCAAATATAGTATGATATATTATATATATTTTGGTTTAATAAACACATTGAATTATAATTTTGCATATTATACGATTCAATACACTTATTAGACTGTTGTAAAATGTAATTCTACCAGTAAATGCTAAATTAATTAATTAATATATGAAGCAGTGCGGGTGTATACACTGTACACCACAGTACAACTAAGGGGTGATGTTTATTTTCAAAACCGAAGGATAGCAATGACTATGCCTAATGAAATTTTATCGGGCGTCGACATCTTTCACTTGAGTAAATCCACCAGATTTTATTCTATGAATTCTTAGGAGATAATTGAATCTAATAACCTCAATCAGTTTCTGTATATATGTATGTCTGTGGGAAAGGTATTGTATCATGTGTTGCCAGTGAATGTTAAAATTATTAAACTGTTTTATAACCGTTTTAATGCGTATTTCGTGGACAATTGTCACAAATCATAACCTATTGAAGATATAAAATTTTTAGTTATATTCGTAGCAAAAAATATGACAAAATTGTGATTAATGTAGATTGAAAGTCTATATAGATGAACAAATATATGATAGGAAGTATTTTTCGTCAGATACAATTGCAAAATACCTTTGGTTTTAAAAATAAACACAACCCTACTATTTGATTCTTAAAACAAACATTATAAAAAACTGTATTAATTGAAATAATTTAATAGAATTCAAGTTGTCCCAAGCTGGCCATTTAAGGTGACATTATGTGTATTCAAATATTATCATCTCATTACCAGAAAGATATATACAAATGTGTAATTTCTCTCAGACAATGTCCAGCTAAATGAACAGTCTAGTTTTATAAACTAATACTTTGCCAGTACATAGCACTTAGGTTTATGTGTAATATCAACACAGTAGAGTTTTTAAGCATTTACCAAAAATTCGTTGAAGTGGAATAAGTTCACTTTGGAAATAAACCCCTCGATTGTTTTTTAATACATCGAAAATACACTTTGTAATTTTTTATGCAAGAATATATCTTTGAGCGAAAGGAAAGGAGCATCAAGTCTAGATTCGTCGCTTTTCAGGTGAGCCAATATAAGATTTGGGTTTAAATAAAAACCTTTAACTTTTGACAGCCGAAAAGCGGACGACAGTCAGATAACACGATCTGGAAATGGTGTGAAGAGAGCAATAATTGAAAGCATAGCAGCGTTGAGACGACTCAACGCTCTATTCCTTTAGATTTTTTACGAGAAATGGATCATACATTGTTTTAACGTATTATTTACTTATCTAACGACATTAATTACGTCCTTTGTGCATATATGCACTTTAGTTGTTTTGTCATATTCAACTCATTTTTAAACTTTTTAGACTTTTCCTTTTGCACAAAGATATATATATATATATACATACATAGGATTTTTTTCAAAATACATAAAATAGTTGAAACTCTATGCAATGTCATATTAATCTCGATTACATGGGAGATGTATTTTTTCATTGATGACGATATCCAGCATTAGGAAGACATCGGTAGGTATTTTTTTTAATACAATACCAAAAAATTTGAATATTTTTTGAAAATAGTAGTGCTCGGTTAGGAACATGTTAAAAATGCACTAGGGAGTTCATTAATTTATTTATTTAGTCCACGTATAGTGCCAGGTCGACATAATTGCCCAATTCATGTAATTTTAATATTAAATAGCAGAATATTGTCAAGTTTCTATGAAATTTTATGTACTGTTTCAGTAAAGAGTTATTCTTCTTTTTTATTATTATCAGATCGAATATACATGATAATATTAAGCTTTTTAATTCTTCAGCTAGTTTAACCTTTTCTGTTAGAATTTTGTTATGAATTTTTAAGCAAAAATAGTATCTTCATATTTCTTTTAAAAGTATATTGAATGTTTCTTTGTCATGAAGTTTTTTTTAATGATCACATTAGTCATATTTCTGCATTTTAGTATTCAAAATCATCCAAAATATTCAAATTTGTCCAGCAAACTACATTTTAAGTGCGAGTTAGATAACCGAGATCGGTTCTGGCATTTAATCAGTTAATTAGAACAAAACAAGCGCCTCAGCCAAAAAAATCAATACACTAAAACCAGTTTCTAGCCACTTTCCAGCCAAACATGTATACATGTGTAAAGGAAGAGAAGAAAGATTTTGGATACTACATATCCGCATGAAGTTTTTTTATGAATTAGAAACCATGGTTTTGGAGATGAAAATCTTGGTCAAAAACATAAAATAAACGTAACAAATTATGGTACTATTTCAGGCATTTGATCAACAACAAAAAAATTATATATATATTACAATGGCCATATTTCACTGGGAAAGTGATATTGGTGTTTTTCGTTTTAAGTTATTAACTTTTTTTAATATTTGATAGAATTAACATTCTATCGTGTACTCCGGTAAATAAATATTCTGCTACACTAGAATTTAAATAAAAAAAATCGATTAAATTGTGAGGTTGTTGTATTTTATCATGCTATTTCAAATAATTTTTAGATAATTATCATTAAAAAAGATTAGAAAACACTTTACAACAGAATTAGATGTCGAGATGAGGTGAATTTTGTGTTTAATAACAAGTAACACTAACAAATCTTGCCAGTGGTTCTCAAATATTATTTAGTTCAACAAACAGCAATACATCGTAACCTACAGATTAAAAATTTTACAGGAGGTACAAAAAACTGTATAGAATATGATGTATGATGCAAATATAAATAGTTTCTTCTGTGTTATGAATATGTTTGTAATTTATAATACGTTTTTAGACAAAAACTACATGACTCTAATCAACAAAAAAATGATTTTGACTAAATTAGTGGGTTACGACATATTGCTGTGCCTGTACAAGCTAATAGTTTTTACCGGTTAAGTGCCATAGACGAGTTAGCTCGCTCAACTTTGAAGGCAATTCACTGGACATAGACTTATATTTTGGTTGATTCAAAATTATAAAAACATAAGTTTTCATTAAAAACTAAATCATGACATATTATCGACACTTTCGATTTGTTTTTAAGAGATAATTGATTATATTTATTATTATTGTATTTTTGCTCAAAAAGTTACGGCTTTCGGAAATTCAATATTATATCATCTGGCACAGAAAAGATTATATATTTATATATACTTTCTTTTGTAAATAGTAAAGAATACGCTTTTAATTAATGGCATCGAATAAATTGGTATTTTTTGATCAATTGCGATAGGTTAATAATCTGTTGTAATTTTTTAAAAGTACATGAATTGGGCGTACAAATGGTCGAAATTTAAAAAACAATATTTTTACAATGTGTTGCCATAATAGTGCATTTTTTTTTGGAAGGACAGTAATTTTTTACTTGGACCTAATTTTGCACTTCAATACAACTCTAGTTTAAGAGTTTGTATGAAATAGCAATTAAAATGTTTGTATATATAATTATATGTTAAATTATAATATACACACGTGTACTATTATATTTTATTCTAAAAAAAAAAGCAGTTAATTTTTTAAATATTTAAATACAATGACCGAAAAATGTAGAAATTATTTTATCAGTATTCGGAAAAAGCGGTACTAAATATTTTTTATCAGTGCAACACTGACAATGTCTACATTAGAAACACAATCACATTTAAAAAAAATGAATGTATTGAATTGTGCTTAAATATTTCCAAAAGCATTTTCTTGCAGAATGACAGTATTTTTTGAGAATTCATTTATCAAGACTCGGAATCATATTGCGCAATACTTATTCTCACAGCTCAGTTTCAAGATTAAATAATTATAAAATACAATAATCCCTTCATTCAGTAAACGGAAATAAACTTGCGTTTGGGGGTAGTTTGATGCCAGAAACCAACCGCCAGTACAGTATTCACACAGTACAAAAAGTTAAAATTTAAAAACATTGATCTTGATGGCGAAAGACATTCTTCGATATGCAGGTGATTCAGAAAATTATATTAGATGAAAAAAATCGAGCAGCATCAGATTCTTTTGCCATCGAAATCAACGAAGTGTTTCTATGATTTAAAATTCGATTGTTTATATATTAATATGCACAGGTAACTTGACAGTTTTGATTAGAATTCTGAATTGAGATTACTGTGTATAATATATATTTTTTAAATGTATATTTAAAAAACATATTATATTTAAAGTTCTTAAATTAATTAAATAAAAAAATACATACATATTATCTGCACATTAATAACATCCTGGTTAATCCTTCCTTGGCCAAAAAGTATTGTGAAATACATGAATCCATCATTGCCATATCCTTCTGTTTAGGTTATTTTTACTAAATGTTTATCAATCCTTTAACCATCTATGACGAGACATTTGTCATGACCGATCTTTTTAGCTTATCAAAGAAATCGGTTGACTTCCATAGACAACTCATACATGGTAATGCGTATTATATTAAATTTAACCGATGAATTCTTTTTTATTTTATTTCTTAAACACAAGGTGTACAGAGTATTTAACGGTGGACTGTTAAAGTGTTGTTATGTTGAAAATTACTATAGTCATATTAAAGTGATTCAAGTATCATTTTGGATATTTTTTGGCATTTTGGATTAATCAGGAAATTGATTTTGCAGTGATTATTTCGATAATATGGAGCGTCTAGTTACAAAAAGCGATACAAACACATTTTGTCAAAATTGAGAAAAAAATTCGTTCAATTATACGCACAATTTTACACTATCTGTGAAAATTTTATAAACCCAATATAGACTCGATATAAAAAACGAAATGTTCCGGCATTGGAATATTTCAAATCTGGTTGATTCCAAGTGCATTTCAATATTTATTTCACTTTAAAGCATATCAGCTAAGAATAAATGCCGTTATTTTGTTCTATTTAAATACTGAATACAATGAAAATTAAGAATCATAACATAAAACAAAATTTGACCTTGAAACATACAAACATCGTTTGTCTTGTGTGTATAAATGTGCTTATATCGCTTTTTGTAACTAAACGCTTCATATATTTTATTATATTCAAGCTACAAAATGTAATAAGTAATATGTTATTTTTATTTTTGTGTACTGGCAATGATTTCGAGTCCAAACAAAATTACAGCACTAAAATATACATAACTCAAAATTTTCATAAACGAAATGGAACATACTTCATATTCATCGTTTTTTTATAATGATAATCTAAAAATATTGTTCACAGTTTCATTACTAAACTGACCAGCTTTAAAATTGATGTTAAGATGTGATTAATGGGCAATAATTGAAAAGAAACACATTCCTTCCCATTTCCCGTAAGTTTACATTCATGTGTATGTATTATTGTGCAAATCTATTGTATATATAAAAATATTATATTTCTTATTTGACGATTCGCTTAAAAACTCACTAACAACCATCATACAATTACAATGACAATGATAGCATATTTTTGTCTACGCTTCTTGTATACTGTGATCTTACTTCTATGAAATCTTGCAACGAAAATGTTGCTGTTTTTTTTTTAATAACAGCGTTTTAAGTAAAGAAATTAAAGGAATAAGAACACCATTGTGCGGTCGAGATAAAATTGCAAAAAATATAATATTAATTAAGTATTTTCATAAGGATTATGAACCATGCATAATGGCAGTCTTTTAAATACTATATTTACTGCTTGAGAAATAATATTAAACGAAAGAAAATTTATTTCGAGATTTAAACAAAATAATTAATTCACAATTCCGAATTTGTCTGAAGTAACACAAAAGGCTTCAAATAATATAAATAAAATAATATCCTTTTTTTCTCATAGTTATATATTAAATAATTTAAAAAAGACAGATGTAAAATCACAACAATAAATGCAACATTTTTAAAGTCACGTAAAAAATTAAAAAAAAAAAAAATCCTCAGTCATATTATATTACAAAATAATTTTATAAAGAAGTGTCGAAATCTTTTTCAGTAATTGAAATTCTAAAATAATAAAATACGTTAAGAATCATTATAGAAATCCACATTAAAACCAACTTCACTATTTATGTATTGAGAAATCCTTGTTGAAATAGAATGAAAATAGCCATGGAGCTTGTAAGCGAAATTTCCAATATATACAATCGTGAAGCTTCTAGTTCTGTATGAATGTGGATCTTGGAGCCTGAAGGAGAAATACAATGGGGCTATGCCGTTATTCGAAAACAAGATACTCTGAGAAATTGGGTTTAGTAGAGAAAATAAAGTATTTCACATCCATAGTAATGCTGAGCTGCTTGAGCAATTAGCCTCTAACGAAGTTAATGTCTTGAGGATACGGAGTCGTTGCTAGATGCGATGAATCAAGAACTTTTAAAAATATGTATGAAGGTAACTACAGTAGACTCTAGATAGAATAATGTCATGTCATGAAAGATGAGAAGAGAAAGGCTGAATGTAAATGAAAAAGACAATTAAGCCATATGAACAAGATAAACAAAATTAATAGAGAAAAATGTCGTAATGCAAGATTCAACCGTTGGACTTGAACGAAATATTTTCCTCATTATAATAATCATTGAATTTCGTTGAGGGAATATCAATTCTCACAATAAAAATGTTACAAAATTACCTTATTTAATCAACTTTCATTACGACAGTAAATTATTTTGTTTTAGTACAGAATTTTCAAAAACAAGAAATTCTCTATAATGTAACATCAAGGCATTGCCGGAGATACAATATTATATAGTTTGGACACTTCTTTATAGTGGTAATAAATAATATACTCATTTTCATATTAGTCGACATTCATTTTGGAAAAATACGACCTTAACCTGTCCAGGAGTATGGACGCGTATATGCATCCGCTCAAAATTCACTTTGAAGAAGTATAGACGTATATATATAAAGCACCAAGCAATAAGATATGAGTATCAATTATTTATGCATTAAATAAACATTATACGACAATAAGGCTATCCAATTTTAAAACCTAGTAACTGACAAATTTTTGAAATTTCATTTTAATGCAAATTCTATATTAGTAGGCTATAATGCACATTTTACTGTCAATATTTTATATAAAATCAGTGCCTCTATGGGTGAAATCAATTTTTCTAAACCTAGCAAATGACAACACCTTCCTCAAAAACAACTTCAAAACCTAGTAACTAACATTTACTTATTAGGTAATGAAATCGGTAAATGAACATATTAGTTTTGATAGTGTTTTCCTGTTCCGTTCACCGCAATTGTTCCTGTATATACTCTTGTCGATGATTCCCCGACCAATTTGGTCATGTTGAACATTTTGTGTTGAAACACTTACTGGGTTTTAAAATTGGGCAGCCGAATATTACAAATGTTTATTCATTTGTATTGTAGCCAGGACATGCATCCGAAACAGTTGAGCTAATAATTGATTATTACTCGTAAAATAAAACTGTCAAAACAATCTTCAAATTGTGAAAATCCATATGTTTCGGAACGGACATGGTTAAAAGAAAATAGAATAGTAATGTATACATTTGTGAAAATTCAAAATTTAAAGCAAGTTTAATGAATAAACTTTAATTCAATTTTGCAATTGTAATTAAAAAGTCACTCCTGGACAGGTTAATAAAATGTATGATTAAAAATTGGAAACTATAATAATTGGTACGCACACAATTTATAAAAAAAACACATATAAAAAATATAGTTATTACAAAAAAAAACATCATGATCAGCAGATATGCAGTAATGCATTTTTAAAAAAAGATCCAATCGGGAATGTTTATGCAACAAAATTAAAAATACGCTTGTTAAAAAAAATGACATAATGGCCACCGTATTTGTGTTGTAACTAACATTAATACACAATTATTGTTATATTATTATGTATTTTCATAACCATATGATTAGTTAAAATTCAATACGAGTGATTCAAATATTGCAAGATATAAATATTCTTCCATAAATAGTATCGATTCAGGAAGAGAAAAACAGAAAAGACAGCACAAACTAAATGTAAATAATTAAGGCCGTTTGCACACAGAGCTACTCGAAAGAAACTGATCATTGACGCAAATCGTCGACCAGAACACCATGAATCAGAATCTTTGTAATTGACTGGCTTCTGTCAAGTAAGTCTGCGGTGTTCCATTCAAATTTAAAGATTCTGACTTATGGCGGACTGGTTGATGATTTGCATCAGTGATCAGTTTCTTTTGAGTAGCTCCGTGTGCAGACAGCCTTAGAGTCTTCGATTGCATTAACACTTTAATTACCGGGAATGCCGATTGGCATCATATTAACGCCAACCGTTATATACCAGTGCCATCAATTGTCGACATTTTGTCGCTGGAATGCAGAACTATCCAAGTCTGATTTCAAGTAACATTGCATTTGCTTTAAATCAGTGACTCCCAAACCATTGTTAAGAAACACAGTCATTTAAAACACATGGACTATACGAATATAAAAATTTATTATGTATTCAAAATCACATTATTTCGATATCCATAAAGTAGAGAGCAGCTGTCACATTTTTACTATTTATTATTAATTTTCTTAGAATTCTGAATATCAATATATTAGAAAACGTATGTATGTCTTTTGTTTTGCTAAAAACTCAAAGTAAGTAGCTGGAAATTCAATTGTTTTATATATTAAACTTTAAAAGTAGCTTCAACGTTTATTAAGATTGGGAATCACTGCTTTAAATCAATTAATTATGATAAGTTATGTTGATTCACAGCCTCTAATTTGACACCTGACCTGGTGCCATTAAAAAATAGTTTAGTGACTGTTTTTTCTAATGACATTGGATAATAAAACAAATAATAGAATCAATTTCTCCAAGCCCTTTTAAATGCCCTTAAATTTTCATATCATTATCTTTTATATAGTTTGAATGATATAGCAACTTCAAGGAGGGCTAATGTTTTTGTGTTTGGCAAAAAAGTGCCTGTCATTCTTTCGCGCTCCGGCGGTATTTAAAGTGTTAATTGATACATCTGTACAGAACAAAAAAATAAACTTAGCATAATCTTTGAACCACTTTCATAGAATTATTTCGTCTCGTTCACAAGGCTACACAAGATCGAGTTTCCAATAAAAATTACCGAATCAAAAATTACCAATATGATTTACAATATTATATCCTATTGGTTTAATGACATATGTTAATATACTGGATTGATACATGTATTATATATATATTTCGGACAGTGATTTTATTTTATTGTAATCATGAACGAATTAGATCCAATGGAATGGACGTTTCATAATTATTTATAAACCTATGTATGTTGCTAGTTATATATATATATATATATAGATTCATACGTGAACGTGAATTAAATGGCCCGTTCAGGACGGTGCTCAGACGGAGAGGTTTAAGCGTCTTCCACGTTCTTCACGGGACGGAGTAATATCCGAGGGTCTGACTCCATCATCCGGTCACTCTCTTCGGCGCTGCTCAAGCTAGAAATAAAAAAAATCAACTTATTAAAAATTACGACACGCGACCAAAGAGTTCAAATCCTATAGATGGCAAAATGTGCATTTGAACATGAATCAAATTGGTTGACCTAATGAATGACAACTACAGTAAAACTCTGTGACTGACAAAAACGTAATTAGAAAGAAAACGTAAATTGGGGGTTTAAAATAAACATTAGAAAATCGCGGCGTGTTACACGACTCGTTTAACCTTGATCCCAATATTCATTTCAAATATAAATCATCGCACATTTAATGAAATGTCTTTAGCAATTGAATTGAATATTAAATATTTCAAATATAAAAGCGGCCATTAAGTCGAGAGCTTAAAGTCAAACAACGTTATCTACAAATTTACGTTTTTTTATTTGTGACAATGTTATTTTACGTTATTGGCTACATAATTGTCAAACAACGGTATATCAATATTTTCTAGTTTCTTCTTAAAACGTATGTAAAATTTAACGTTAATTATCGTTAGCTGCCTTTGTTTAATATAAAAAGCTTGTATAATCTGTTAGCGTTCTTGTCACAAGAACAATCAAATTATCAAACAACAATAAATTATAACATTTGAACATTAAGCGATAGTTCAGACACAGCGGGAACCGCGCGTTTCTATTTACATACACATCCTAATATTCGTTCAAACTGGTCCGCGCGGTAGCCTCTGCTCAACCGCCGGAAAGTTCGAACCGCGCGGATCTATTGTATTTACTATGGCATGCCTAGAGAGCGTTCAGTTGCTTGACGGTAGCCGCGCGTTTTGAACGTGCAATGAGGGATCGATTTGACACTTAACTACGAGTATTTATCGATTAAGTGGAGAAAAGGTCAAAGATATGGAATATTCTATGTACGGATTATTCCAATAAAATTACAAAGAACCGAGCTTGGCACGAATTGGTGGAGATATTTAAAAATGTCTTCTCTGACGAATTCAACTAATTAATCAAACGATTTTATCGAAATTCGAAAATTTTGGGATCAAAAGTTCTCAATTTGGGATATAAAGTCGCAAATAAGCCGTGTAAAAAGCCAATCTCTTAATATTGGATGCACCCATATTTTTTTTTTGTAGACTTAACACAAATACACTGCCTCTTCGACGTCCATCTTTGCAA
>JAPMAE010006932.1:0-10522 GCA_036584705.1 Rhyacophila sp. 25_7 | reverse complement strand
GACTTGGCAACATACCCATATAAAATACTTAATTCTTGTATTCATGTTTGTATGCAAAATATTTATCTGAATTTTCTCGCGAACGATATTTTTGCAAATAAGCCGTGTTTGAAAATAATAACTTTAATTACTAGAATAATATCGAGAAATTCTTTCATTCCTACATTTAAGAACTGGTGCTTGTTTTACCGCATACATCTTTTGACAACTTTATCTCTGTCTTTGGTATTGTCCTTTCGATTGCGGCATGATTTGGGTGCCCCATTACATAGATTTTAAATATTAAAACGCAAAGATATTATCATTAAAACTAACTCATTACAAAGAAACATTCAATATATTTAAAAAAATATATATCATAAGGTTCTAAAATGTACGTTTGTTGGATTATAGCATTATGCGTGGCACAAAAAAGGTTAAACACTTATGAAATAACAAAAATATTTTCTCTAACATGTGACTTTGTAATCTGCAATTCATGCGCTCTCTATTATTATATTAGAACATTACACACGTCATTTTTGGTTATTTTTTTATTATAATTTCTATCAGACACCAATGAATATTCCACAAAACAGGTCTTACTTTTCAAATAAAATCGAATAACATATGTAATCACTCTTACTTAATGTAATAACAAACAATAATTTTACTCATTAGTTTCGGTTTATACAACCAAAAACAAGCCATAATATAGTAATATTGAATAGATTTTTCTTATATTTAAAAGTAGCCTTCAATTAGCATGACTGATTGGTATCGTGAAAACTGTGTATAATTTGAAATCACAGATATCGAAAAGCAATATTCTGTGTTTTGATCGCAATATAATATACAGTAAATAAAAATTCTTTTTTTTAACCATGTCCGCTCCAAAACGAAACATATAGATTTCCACAATGTGAAGATTGCTTTTGTCAGTTTTTTACGAATAATAATTGTCAATTATTACCTCAACCGTTTTGGGTTCGTGTCCTGGCTACAATACAAATGAATAAATATTTGAAAATGTTTGCAACCAGCACGGGCCCCGAGCCTGTGACCATCGAGTCGTGAGTTGGATACGCTATCCACTCGCTTACGAGGGTGTAAATAAAAATGAAGAATAATAATTCATACTGAGTTTGATAAATTAAGTAAAAGGGTAAAAGCGGTAAAAACACCAAGATTATACTTTATTAAGGGTAACATATATTTTAAGTTTATTGAAAATTAACAGGATATTTTAAAAATTAACAACTTCTTTCAACGTCAAATGTTTTAGATTGGAAAGACTTTCTTTCTCATTTTTTTTTGTAAATTTTTCTCTATTGAGAATGAGTTAATTTCAATGGTCTTGCTTTTTTTAATGCCATGATTGATATTTTCCATGAATAGATCACGAGTATATTCACATAATTATAATAACTTTTTTGGTTTTTTCTTCATCAGTTTATTTTCTACTGTGTTTTTTTAATATAAACTTCTTCTTTTTAAAATGCTCGCTGCTGATTAATACCTATAAAGTAAATCAATTTACGATACTCTTAAGTTTTGGAACAAAGAATTTTCATTCAAGCTTCACGCTATATGGCAAACGTATTCACAAACTATAAATTATGAATTATATATAATATTTTATAAGTAGTTTTGTACTTAATTAAGTATTGTATTCATCTGTTACTTATTCATAGAACTCGTTCGCCTTTTGTAGAAAATAATCTTATTTATTATCGTATAAACTTTCTAACATCTAAGAACATACTTTGTAATCATTAAATATGTGCGCTCACGAGTGTTATAAAAAAAATAATAATCTTTTACTAGTTTTACCATTGGCATCATACTATTTGAAGTTGGCTTTGCTTCAAGTTATAATGGTTTGCCCGTAAATCCCGTCGATAAATATATTTAAAACTGTCTTCATTGTAAACTTTTTTTAAATGTTTATTTTAACAAAACGGTTATATTTATGTATGTATAAATATGTTTTGTTGACGACAAAACTTTCTTTTAGAGATTTTAGAAAAGGAACTCTGTCATTACTCAAGGATTAAGTAAAACTAATATATTGTAACATTAAAGGACTGTTAGTTTATTTTATCATTGGATTGAATAATTATACACTTAAAAAAATATGTATACTTGAAATAAATAAGTGAAGCGAGAACATTTTTAAATACTTAGATATTAAAAAATAAACGCTGTTAATTATAAAGACCTGCTAACGCTGTCCGCCTTTGCCATGTTTCGCTGTTTTATGAGCGTGAATTATTATTTTATTTTGGTTTAATTTTGCATCTGGTTACAAGCTATATTAAATGGAAATTCATACGTGGCTAAAATTCATAAAAAACACAAAAACAAAACACCATTAATCATTATTTCTATGTGTTTATTGAATTAAATCAATTTGTTTTTTTAGTTAATTTTAAATTACTTTAATTATTCACGACAACATACAACCTTTATATATAAATAATTCATATCTCTTTTGTTGTATTCAATATAAATCACTGTGAAATGCTTGTTGTTGTAATTGTAATAATTTTAAAATTTAATAATCATTGACAATAATCAAAACGAGTTAGAAAAATACACTTTTTTTTAATATTCATTATCTGCTTTAAGGCGAAGCATATAGTGAATGTTCCATGTGAGTGTTTTCTTTTTTACGAGTAATTCTCAGTAATCATCATATTTAGGTCACTTTTCTAGGTAAGTGGATAGTGGATTTGATTGACAAGTCGAGTGTCATGAGTTCAAACTATCCAGGCTCATGACCGACAAATCATTTTGGGAGTCTGCGCAAAATTGTTCTACGTAAGTTGCCGCAAATTTACTAAAAGTCTTAAAGTTGGCCTCTTTAACAGTGGGCTGCTAAAAGGTGTAATGAATACTTTTTCAAATTTAGCCATTTTTTTCCAGAAATTATTTCTATTAAATAAAATGTCTACATAGGTTCATCTTTAGAATGATAATTGATAATATGATAAATGATAACACCAATAAATGACCATGGGTGTGTGTTTTGTATTTCATGGACTTTTGACTCAATCAAAATTATTCAAACTTTTTTTTTTTAAACTAGATCCATCGCTGTCAGCAAATGGCTGAATTATTTTAAAATTAAAAATACTTTTTATTCATATAATTCGAGTATACAAAATAATCAAAATGCGTTTTTTGTATATTTTGTTTGGACACAAATAAATATCTATATCTTTTAAACATAAAAGAATTCATTACTCTCATCTTTAGACTATTATATAAACTCTGTTTAGGCAAAATGTCTTAGCCCACAGTTTTTTTATAAGTGCTTTTATTTGAAAATCATAATGTACACAACTAAATACACGTTCACTACAAAAAATTAAACCGAAAATACTTAATTCTTCATTATGCCAAAAACTATTACCGAAATTCAACTTTAGATTTTTAAAAAAGGACGACCTACTACGTTTGCATTGAAAGGAAAAAATCATTAAACCTGAATTTAAATGATTTTCCTTTTAATATTTTTTTTCAATTATCAGATCAGGAAAATAAAAACACAATTTTTTTGGTTATCGTGCACATAAAATTTGTATTAATACGATTTTGACAAAAATCATTAAAAAAAATTGTGCCTCCTGTAAATGTTTTTCTGCTAGAGTTAATCTTTTTTGCCTAAACACGGTCGATATTTAAATGTTTGATAAATTACAATTTGTATAGTATTTTAATTTATCGATGATTATTTGTATTTATATGCCGAAGAAGTGTAATAAATATTTTACTTTTTAAATACTTTATTTGTCTAATTTTTATTGTTCAATTAAATAGAAAAAACTTAATGTATTGTGTTTTAAATCGGTTTTTCGAAAACACACGTCACTTAATTTTAATTCTGCATGCTTTATCGGAAACAAATATGGTGCCAAAAAATACTTCATATCTACTATAAGCTATCAAGCCTTAAACCGAACGCTTGTACATACGCACATATATTGACATAATTTAAAATTTATGTTGATCATTAATTAAAACAATCGGTTTTTTGGTAAAAACCAACATTAACGGCCCACTGGGAAATTTACGACTTGACCAAAAGTATCAGTTGGAAAATACGGAAAATTTTCGATCACACTCTGTTATTACAATATTCCATGTGAAGCGCTTGAACCTAAATAAATATATTACATTAAATACTTCCTAAATACCTTATTTATATTATAATGCTTTTATTTATGAAACCCGGCTGAAAACGATCATATTTTTCTATGAGACGAATAGATTTTTTTAAATCAACTCGTTTTTATAATAAAACACCTGTTATTTATTTTAATATTTTTGCTACTAAAATATTCATTCATTTCTATTGAATGATTGAATCTATGACTCTGTCATCAATTTATAAACAACTAGTGACGGGACTAATCTAGGCAACGATTTTCAATAATATTTATAAAAACAATTTTCATACAAAAAAACGTTAAAAATCTAACAAAATAACAAGAACACATGTATTATTCCAAGAGATTATTGTTAATGGAGCGGTTTTAATTTATCAACGCAAAATCGCGCTAAAATCAATGATGAAGAAAAATATTCGATTGTTTATTTCAGCAAGAAATCAGTTACATTGTTTCAAAGGTTTTTAAAATTTTAACACCGTAAACATAAACGAATGCTTTTTATCGCGGTTAGAACGACAGTGAGAATTTCAAGGAAACATAATTAAAAAAAAAAAAACAGAAATCTTTCCTAAGTGCAAAACCATGTTCGGCGGAAAAGCGCGCACGAACAGATGTTAACGAAATTAAACGTCAACTCTAAAATGGCGCCTATGTATTATTGCGATATATAAAACAATATTCTTGTTATGATTTTTGTTGTCGTGTCGAATTTTTTATTCTTTGGTGTCAGAAACACCTTGAAGCGTTTGCGACGTTTTAATTATGATGAACAATAATTGTTTTAATTAATTTTTGCTACCGCTGCGACATAATCAGTATAAATAATGCATTTTCAAGAACACTCTAAAATAATATACTTCGTATTTGTTTTACTGTGTCTAATTGTTTATTAAATATTTAGTTTTTGATCTAGTGTTTTTAATTATTGAACGTATTCCATTAATCACATATCTTAAACTAAATCATAGATAGATAAATGATACACTTGATTTATCGTATTTTATTGATAATTTATTATTAACTGCATATATAATAGTTACCTTTAAAACCTGATGTCAAAATATGTACATGTTTCTCATGGAGTTAGACTTGGTAAACTTTCTGGTTCAATAAATATCTTTTTAAGATGTGTTTTATTTAGGGACTTAGAATTTGAATACATTTTGAATACATGGTAATTGATGCACCAATGTCGAATACACTGTATGGACCTAGTTTCGGATCACCTTGCAGTATATAATATATTATTCTTCGTTTATATCTCTATTACAAAAAACAATATATAGTCTGCTTTATAGAGTAGCATTTAAAGAAATAATATTAACAATCAAATGCACTTAAAAAAATCTTTTGTTTGTCCGAATATTATTAAAGTCGTAAAAATATATTAATTAATATAAAACTGCAGTCATTTCTGATCAATGTTAAAAGTTCCTCTTTTCAGTATGCAACCAATATTTTTTCAATTGGTCATTTATAAATACAACGTACGTAAGTAATTCTTTGATATCACATTAAACCGTTTGAAATAACTTCAATCTAAACGCAGATAATTGGGTTTGTTTTTTGAAGAATTTTTATTATTATGAAAAATGTATGTAATTATGTTTTTTTATTTGAAATATATAAATATATTTATAATCTATTTCATAATTTGTTTCCACAATGTTAATTATCATATAATCGAGAATTTAAAAAATTTTAGTCGATATACAATAAAATTTTAAATAGGTTTTTTTTATGCAAGAAACATTTTCTTTTTGATATAATTAAATATGCTTTCTGTTGAACAAAAATAATTAATTAGACTACAAAAGTATTTTGAAATTTGACATTTAAATTTCTGAAAATAAGCACAAAGTTGATAATGTGACATAAGAAATCACAATTATAATGTAAAATTATTTATAAAAAAACACAACGTTAAATAATTAACTTACTTATTGCCCGTTCTTCACATTTCAAAATTATACTCTGGTTGTACAGTTTATCGTTGCATAACTGTATGAGTTTGTTTCATAGGGATACAAATTTATGGGGGCATTGTTTTGTCTTTGAATGTAATATGTTATTGTAAGAATAATTACATTTGATGGATATTTCTACACCTAAAATGTTTACTAATTAATAATAGAGGCTTAATTTACTCGTATATACTTTGGTTGTAACTAAAAAAAATTAGGATTCTATCTCAAAGATAATCATAATTCGCTTATTCTTGAAGTAGATATAGAAAAAAATATATGTGTTCTTTGGTGGTTCAGTAAAAAATTGTCTGGTTATGCTTAAAAATTCTATTCCGTAGCTGGTCACAATTTTTTTCCATCTAAAAACAGATATATAATACAAAAAATATAGTGTCAGCTTAATTATTCACGTGACATTAAATATTTTCATATGTATTAAAAGTTAAACGATTTGTAGACATAACAAAATATTAATTCATTTTTTCAAAAAGAATTTTATATTCACAAAAAAACATATACATATTTTTAAAATTATATTGATTCTGCAACATTAACATAACATGAAAATAAAACAAGCACAACAATAATTAAATCGCATTAGATTCGTAATTTGATGCCCCATTTACTGAATCGCAATGTACTCAATTGGCTACATGAAAGAATAACATTTGTTTTCATTGGAAATTTCAGTACTGGTAAAAGCTGCTCCTTTTCATAAGAAGAAAAAAAAGTAAAATTACTCAAATCGACTTACGAGTATAACTTTTAATAAATTATTAACTGCAGTAATAGTGAGGTAACCATCATGAAAACTTGATAATCTCTAATTTATTGAATTTTCAACGCCTTACTATGACGTAATTTTATATTTGTCAGTAGCCTAAAGATCAGAAAACTCAGATGGCCTTGTCACGTTAGTAAATGCAATGAATCTCGAGTTTTTAAAATAAACATTTAAAAGAACGCCTAAAAGAGACGTAGATATAACAGGTTTGAAAGATCCAACACTGACCCGCCAGAACTCACAACCACGATCGTGTGCGGTCGCCTGCCTAACTCTTCACGAAACCAATATTTTGGTGTTTCCCACAGTTTGATTTTAAACCTGCCCGTATCAGAGGCATACGGTACAGTATCACCATGCATAGTGTGCATATAATATCACGAGAGATGCGGAAAAGTTTAATATAGATTTCTGTAGGCAGACAACTAAAACAGAAAAATGAACGGCGATTTTGTAGTCAACCATGGAGTTGAATAGATCCTAGCGACATTTATAATTATTATCTTTTAACTGGAGCATATAAGCACTATGTGTTACCTCGATAAGTTCCTGAAGCCGGCCAGTACATACTCTAGCAACCTATAATATAATGTTGGTGTTCTTTAACTTCGGATTATAGAGCCGTTTGCTTTGGAGGTATGTTCCAAATAAGTTCTAATACTTTATTAAAATTTTCCACCAGTAATTTGTTATTTACCCTTATTTTGTTTCTTCAGCTTACATTATAATTTACAATTATTGGAGACATCTGGAAGCGCGCATTTCTTTTTTTATATCATTTTATATAATAACGTTTTGTTTCCTCGTGTTCGTAGAAATAACTACAAGGAAAACAATAAATATATAAGACGCAGGTTCTTTATTGGTTGTGTCAAGCGTATCAACATGGGCAAGGCTGTAAACCGGCGGTTATAAAAAGCAACAAATTTCGTTTGTTAGAAATTGGCCTTTTTTATAATGTTAACAAGTCGTGAAGGTGACTTACGGTTTACGGTTCGTTAGATTGAACAGTATACCTAGCCATGTTTGTATCAACCCAAGGTCTAAACCAGGCTTGCAAAGATTTCTCTTTCACGAAAAAAATATGTACTTTAGTGATAAAGATTTCTTTGAAAAAATATATTATTTTGAATACATAAGGAGAAAACACTTTTTATTACATATAAATACTACTTTATAGTTATATTTTATTCTATTCATAAGTGTATCTACCAACTTCATAATTGGATCACAATAACCTTCTAATATTATCATGATTATAACAAACATCAAAATTGTTTAGAAAAAAATGCAAACATTTTGTCATTACTGAACAATGCGTCATTAAATTCGTTAATAGAATATATAAACTACAATATACCAATAAAGTGTTTATGGTAAAATTGTTCCCACTAAATATCAGGATGTAACACAAAAATAATAAATTGTTTACATTGAAAATAGGAAAAATAATGAAACATTCATCAGTTATTAAAAAAAAAAGATGCACAAAGCACTCTTGTTACATTGAAGAGTATAATCGAGGTCCTTTAGATTTGTATTATTAAAAAAATCTTTGAATTTCACTTTTACGGTACTTCAATTTTTTTCTAGCAATGATAATGCAGACTTTGTTGCTTCTGTCAATAATATAAAATAGAAATGCCTTAGAAAACATTGCAAATGCAATAATTAGTATATTAAGAATATATTATTAAATTGTTGAATTGCGATGCGAATGATTCTGAATTCCAAATTTTAAATGATAAAACAATTAAAGGAATAACTCATTATAAACAATAATAAGTATGCATTTTTTTTAGTAAATAATAAAAATCCAATAATATATTACATAAAATAATATTCACTGTATATATGATTAATTTTTTTTTACACTCAATCTTCGGCGGAAAGCCATTATATTGAAATTTTTGAAATATTATAGCTTAGCATCAATCAAATTTCTAAAATTTGAACATTTTTATGCCAGGTATATTCTTAGTAAGTTAGTGATATGTCAAATTTTGTCTTTTCTTTTTTATTGAATTTACTTGAATATACAATTAATATCGAAATAAATACTGTTTTTTAGAGAATTAACACTTTTTTTATTTTTTTGTATGAAGATATAAATCACTAAATATTAATAAACACAGTGTATTGTAAAATTAGCGAAAATTAGTTATTGTGATACTCGTATACTTTTAAACTACAATACTTTTGTGAGTATATGAAGGGTGTGGTGAAGAAAGTTGTTATCACATACATAGGACATAGGTAGAATTACATTTTATTCGATTTTGAGCCCATTTATTAACCATTTTACACTTCCTCATTCTTTTTTTTTGAAAATCCTAAGGTACCTAAAAATAATCTTGGTAACTCTTAATAAACTTTTTCCGAATATTTTAAAATATGTAATAAACTTTCAACTGTGATTATTACAGAACTATCTCATTGTAGATTACTAATTTTTTACACCACACCCCTCATATAATACATTATTAGCATGAAGTTCTTCTTTTCATCGTATTTGCCAACTTATTTAATGCTTACTAATTAAAACACAAATAAAATCATCAATATGTATCGTGTTATACAGAAAAATATCTTATTATATAGTCGTATACTACTTAATAGGTATTGAACAAAATTGCATATTTAAACAATGTATGTATTGTTTATATAAAATGAACATATTTATGAAAAAGCTCATGGGTCGATTAGTATCAAAAAATGCGTGTATTTTTATTTTTAGATTGGCATTCAATTTATATTAGATAGAAAGAAAAAGCTTTTGCTAGACTGAAATAAATACTAAATAAACTTGAACGACGGCCTTGTCACCGTTACTTAATGGTAAACGTATTTTATAAAATAAGCTAAGTCGTGCGGTTTCCTTGACACCAATCACTTAAGACAATATTGTTTGAAATTTTATTGGCACTTTTCTTAAACAAAATACTACATCCATACAAAGATTTTGTTCGTTTACTATTCATTGTTATAATTACAGGAATATTTATAGCATATTACATCGTTTTTAGATACTTATTTATTATATACACTATTTGATTTATATTTCTTCAATCTAAAATAAAGAACTAATCTTGCAAGTTATTCTGACATGAATATAACGGTTCTGACAAAAATATCCAAAATAAAATATATATGGAAGACCCACCTACCGTTTTTAACTGGGGAAAAGTTGAAATATGGACTTACTTTAAAAAGGACATGTTCACTATAGTTCTCGTATGATAATATTGTGGTGTACTAAGTCGTTTTACAGATTGTAGAAATCATATAAATGGACAAAGTTGTATTTAGTCGCCCTCTATGCCTAGTAAGCGGGGGTCACAGGTTCAAGATCCGTGCTGGTTGGACCTTTTTTCAAATGTTTATTCATTTGTATTGTAGCTAAGACATGAACCCAAAACGGTTGAGCTAATAATTGACAATAAATTATTGCTCATAAAAAACTATCAAAACAATCTTTACATTTTGGATATCCATATGCTACGCTTCGGAGTGGATATGGCTAAAATAAATGTATTTATAACATACTTTTGGTAAATATAGGCTTTCGTTGGAATGGTGGCGAGTAATGAGTATATTCAACAAAATTATCTCAA
>JAPMAE010006931.1:1373-12054 GCA_036584705.1 Rhyacophila sp. 25_7 | reverse complement strand
GAAATCGATAATTGATTTTTTTAATAAAAAATAATTTACAATAAAGCTATTTATACTGAATATACTTGTCTTTTCCTGTCAATTATATTTTTTTTCTATTATTCGGATTTGTCCTTATCCAAACTACCTTCATCCCCAATTAGTCCGAATAATCAAGGTTCTACTGTATGGTATTTTAATATATTCTTTCCTTATTCTAGCATATTATAATTGATTGTGATTTGTTATTAATTTGTGTGTTTACAATAATTTCATTAAAATCATTTTAGTTTTTGTCAAAGATGTCGCAAATGTTGTTGATCCTATACCGCTTTATAAAAGAAATAATTGATCGTTTTTGACACAATTATTTGGCAATCAACAAAACAAATTAATCGTAGAAAAGGTTGAATTTTAAGCTCGCGCAATACTAGTTTCCAATTAACGACTCGACCACGCGTTCAAAGCTTCAAGTCGATCGCGACGAGTTGCGCAGATTGCATCAATTCGCATGGTACAAAATTTTACTTTCACCCCTATACGTATCATAGATACTCCCAACGACAGCAGGCCTTCACATACGCTTGAAATATATCATTAAAATAATTATTTCATCACCATTATTCTACTGTTTTGCTTATGAACATAGTTAATTTTGAAAATATCCCCGTTTTGTGCGAGAAGCACTGATTCAGCTAATATCATCGACACCGTGGACCAAAGGCTAAACGCATCGTGAATCATCGGAAAACTTCGGCCAACTTCGGTACATTTTCACTAGAAAATTATCAGAGCCGAAATAAGACAAACTCTTAAGTAAAAACATTTTTTTTTGCATTTGTTTATTGTGCATTTCATATATTTTAACTGGGAAAACTTCTTTTAAAAATATTTATAAATAGCCCAATGGATTGTTGTATACTTTTTTTAAATATTCAACTGTCTCATCAAGGGTATTGTCATATGCGCTACATAAATATTATTAGATTATTTAATGATAATATAATACTTTAACCGACTTCCTCATTCTTATCACTGTTATCAAAGCTAATATAATTTACTAGGTCACGAGTCATCCGACAGTGATGTCATCTTTTCAATCAATTGTATTTTAATCTGACTAAATCATTACGTGAATGTTTTGGATCGACCTTCAGATTATGCAAGTAGCCTATAGACTTATATGCAAAATTTATGAAAAGATGTTAATTATAATTAAAATGGTAAATCAATGAGTTCGTAATTATCTATTGTGACAGTAATATTCATATCCATCAGATAAAAAGATGTTTTACTATTTTGCTACAAAATATAGTATATGAATATTCAGAGTATGAACGAGTCAAATTTTTACGACGTATAGTTCATTAGAAAGGTGCTATTTTAAATGAAGATATAAAACATATTTGACTTTCTTGCCTAAAAAAATTAATTGATTTTACGATTTAAAATTAAAGTTTTTTAAAAAGTTTAGTATTAAGACTAACTTAGGGGTCATCCATAAACCACGTAACATTTTTATTCCGTTATTTACCCTCCCCCCCTCCATGTAACACTATGTAGATATTCAACTTGACCCCTTCCTCCTCTTAAAAGTTATGTGATTTTCCACATTAAATAGGAATGAAATTTACGAGATTTCCAATTAATAAAATACTTTTATTGAAATAATTACGCCTCATTCTTCCACAGAAGAGCAAGCCAATTATCTATCGATTCAATCACAACAACTAGGTCAAATGATGGAACTCGATATGTTATTGGTTAACCCACCACATCCAATCCATCCTCTCCATGCTACTCAACGTCTTTAGGCAAATCTGGGCTTTTGAAAGTACATAACAGTTCTTTGTTACGTCGGGGAATAACAAAACGGGCTTGACTCTATTTATGCCCATTTTAAAGGTCTGCACAATGGAGTATTTTATGTAGTATGCGCTTCTACTATGGATTAAAAATTATTTTTTCGTAAATACAAATAATAAAAAAAATACCTTATTTATAATGATAAATGTATTATTATTTACTTTGTAAAAAAAGTATTAAACTAATATAGAAAAAAATGATTGAACAAAATTCAATTAGAACAGAAAATAAAAATGTTGAAATTTTAATAAAATAAAGATAATACTATTAAATTAAATTGATAGTTTATTAAACCTTGTTTAAAATATCGACAATTTCAAGGGGGAAAAAATGACAGAATAACTAATTACACACCACACTCGACAAAATAAATCTCAGAACTGCTGTTGATGTTTATCTTGCAAACAGAGCTTGAATTGTGAATACTGTTATAAAATATGACTATTCTAAATAAATTTTAAATGCGATTACAACGAAGAAACTGGGATTTCATGGATTTTTTTGTTGTAATTTTCATGTGTCCATTGCAAAATTAGTGATGTAAAAATTCAATGAAGTGAAGTTTAATAACTCACCGAGTATTTAGTAATAACGGCTGGATAGTTGGTATAAGTATCGTGTCTTATGTACAATAACTTTTGTAGTTGTATTTCATTGATTTCAACCAAATTCCAAATATTTGAGTTCCTAGTTGATTCACATACTACAGTGGTCGATTGTTTTGATTACAACAAACCATTGTCGTGTATTTTGTAATAATTCTTGTTTGAAATAAGCTATCAAACATTGAATAATAAAGCAGTGTTTACCCACGGTAAAAATATCAAAGATAAATATTTTAGAATTAATGATTCATATTGAATTATTATCATATAATCTAAATTAAGTTATCATTAAATTCGACGAAAAGTGAAAACAATGAACTCCTATCGACTTCTGAGAAGGAAATGTGTTACGTAACAATCTAAATTAATAAACCCTCCCCCTTTGTAAAGCCATGTAGACGTTAGTGGTTATATTCCCCTCCCCCTAAAAGCGTTACATGGATAATGGATGGCCCCTTACTTCTAATTAAGATAAAATACTTTCCTATTGATTCCATATCATAAAATTGTTACTAGCAAGAATATAATACACAAATTTAAGTTTATTATGGGCTGTAATTAATTAATTACACAAAATATCAAACATAATATTGTGACAAAGTAAATTGATAAAACTCAAGCAGAGGTGTATTAAATACATATCCTGACTGCAAAATATTTCACAGATTCATAGATAGCAACAGTTCTCGGTATTATAGTCGGTAACGAAGAAATCGTTTTATGTAAAAATCTGTAAAATTCGTCTACGGAAAATGCATTTCGTATATCAAATGCTTAATAAATTCTAACTGCGCCCCTGATTCGTGGAGGCTGCGAGGGTTCCCCTCCTTCCCCTCTAAACTACCTTCGCAACAACCCCACTACCCCCAGCCCTGTTCAACGTTTTCCCGACATCAGTTTTCCAAAAAGCACCGTCGTGTAAGCACCGTCTTCTATATCGATTACATTCTAAAATAATAATCAATCTTTACACTGTCTACTGAAACATATCTTTTACATGATCGCTCTAAATTCGTTTTTAAATACAATTCAATCTTCTGTGATTATCAATAATACATACACAATTGCATAAAAATCTATCAAATAACTACGGGTATGTTTCAAACATCAGTTCACCAAACGATTGAGAGGTATTTTTCAATGCTGTTTCATATATGTTAACGCAATATTTTAAATTATAGCATACTTTTATGTACTCAAAAATATTTCTTGATTATCCAAAGATTCGTAAATAAAATCATTTTTAATAATTAATTCAGTATTGTGATGATATCTAGTACAATAAAATAAGAAAAATTAACCAAATCGATTACACATATTTTATCAAACATATTATACTTATAATATATGAAACACCGGTTTCGCAAACATTTATACCACTAAAAAAAGATGTAAAATAAATATGATATAAAATAAATAATTAATGAGTTATATTTTAAAAATCGTGGAACCATATGCATTTTATTTTGTAAAAAATCTTTCTACGTATTTTAAATAATTATTTTTATTCAAAAACAATATGAACATTTTTAAAAAATATACTTAATTTACTCGTAAAAGTATGTAAACAGAGAGTAGTCTCATAATTAGTTTTCTGGTTTATGTTACAAGTTTTTAAATCAAAATTCTTTAAACAAATTGTAAAAATGTAATCTATTTGGTATGTGATATTATAAAACTGGCGTTGCGACGCAGGATATTTAACTCTAAATAGTATAAAAATTTAATTATATTTCCACTACCAAATCCTTCACACTTTTTGGGGTTTTTTGCATATACTTTAGTTTAATGAATTTGAAGTGCTCACAGGAAAAGTGTTAAAAGTGTGATAAATAATTAAATCACGAAACCTTCGTTCGAGTATACTAGAGTGAACTAAATATTCTTACTGTATGTGATTCATGCAGAACAGGCATAGAAAATCTAAAGTTTTATCACCGAATCTGCTGCTCGAATTAGTCTGTATTGAATAATAAAACTCTCATTTTTTTGTAGAAAACTGTTATAAGCTTCAAGAGTGGTAGAATTTTTATCAAAATCTTTGCTTTATTAGGAAAGTGTTACAGTCCACACGAAACATATTTGTTATATATTCAATGCGGCCGTTGTATTATATTTTTTTACATGCATTTTCTAACCTGAAAAGGTTCCTAATCTATGATTTAAAATTGATTTTTGATAAAAGAACAATATTATCTGCCATTTAATAAAAACATTGAAACCTTACTTTATAGTATCATATCTAAATACGTAAATACGAGTGTCTTTTCACACAAATATAGTCTCACATAAATATATGTTAAAATTTAAACATAACTTATATATAACAATAAACAATTGTAGAATTCACTCAGATTTCATTGCGCATCAGCTTTTTCTGGGCAGTAATTAGTTTTGTATCGTATCACATTACATACTCGTATATCATGACATATACATGGTAACCATAAAACAACGTCTAGAGATACTTTTTTGCCAAATCCACACGGAACCTTTATCGGTTTCACACTGTGAAGGTTTTCTTAGGGGTTATATTTTGATAGTAATAGCTTTTATAATTATCTCAATCATTTGGTTCTGACTAAAAGTAGAAATAAAAATACATATTTTCTAAATTGGACTACTAGTAAAAACAACGAGTTACTTGATCAAAACCCTGGCTCACGAACTAACAAACAGAAAATATTTCTACTGAACCGTCATATGAGGCGTGTATTTTCAAAGTCAACTATTACACTTCAAAAAATTTGTGGCAAATGCCAAAAAAACTGTTTACCGTGTCGATATTACACATTGTTTTATTATATCCATGTATAGTGTAAAATACAATTTGTAATGCAGATAACAAAAAAATGTAATATCGACATTGTAAACAGTTTTTTGGCATTTACGACAAATTTTTTGAAGTGGAATGAGTTTACTTTGGAAATACACCCCTCATATGGTATAGTTATAATTAAGTTGGTTTAAATACTAAATGGAAAATAAATATAACACACTTTTTATTACGGTTTATGAATTTTTGTCAATTAGTTAAAAATCTAAATCCGGTTATTGTTAATTACTTAGTTTTTGGCTGTACGTATACAATTATAAATATAGTATACGTAAGTAATATCATTAACTATCAAAATAAAACTTTCCGTTGTTTTTGACTTTACATCATGATCTAATTTTGATATTTGAAGGTTATGACCTTCAATAATTAGAACGGTGCCGTCGCTTTTCACAATTGTTGAAGAAGTGCGTATTTCATGTTTCATTGCTGCAACAAATTTAACAACCTTAGTACACCTTCATAAATACTATGTATCACAATTTATTAATATTTGATATATAATATGCCGCATAGATGATAACTTTAAAAACAGCGATTAAAATGATAACACGTGATATCAAATACATTTTTCTTAAAGCGTCAGACAAAACCGTCGATGATTTCAAATGAAAATGCTTTTATATAAATATATTTGAAAATTTAAGTTTTACTCACAGTTTTTTAATATATAAACATATTATTTAAATAATTACTCTTTTATATCAATTTTATTACTTGCCTTCATAGGTGAAGCATATAACTTATGAGACAAGGGTTCAACAAACCAATGGTTGGCAAAAATTGTAACGGTTCTTTCATGTGCATCTGAAACCAGAACACGAATCGAATTGATAGAGCTAAAAAATGACAATTAGTACTCGAAAAATAATCTGTCAAAACAGTGTTCCACATGTTTCATTTCTGAGTAAATATGGTTTAAAATATATTTATTAATCAAGTCTGATATTTTGTGTTGCAAAATTTTCTCAAATTCAGATGTGTTCAGACAAAATTCACACAAATGTTTGAATTTTATCAACGTAACAAACGTGTGACAAAAATGTTAAAAACATACCAATTTTTCAAATAAAATTTAAAACAGAATCATAACAGTGTCAATCTAACAGTAGAGCTTTATAATTGATCAAAGCGCTTTTAATTGTAATATTTCTATTGGAAAAAATAATTATATGTATTAAGTCTATTTCATAGTTGAAAATACGGTTATTTTCGATCGATATAAGTGGTTATTTGATACTTTTTGTTGATTGCATACATTACAAATTTTGTCAAAAGAACGCAAATATACCAACAAAGACGAGGATGGTATTTATCAGATATGTTGTTCCATACATAATTCCCACATGTCTACTTTATGATTAAGTCAAAATTCCGGTATTATAAAATAAAATTAAAATTTCCACTCTTGTTAGGACACTCATTACTACAAAAAAATAGTAAGGAACAATTATTTTAGTAGTGAACTCAAAATTATCAGTTAACTGTATCTTAGTTTTGATGTTATTGTATTAAATTTGTTCACACGCATATATTAAATTTTTTCACCATTTTTCTTTGAAATAATACTTAGATACATATGTACATTGTAGTTATTTAATTTACTTGCTTTACTTCTATAATAACTTAAAATATTCGTTTTATAATATTGTTCTGGGTAATAATAAATTCTTAAGGTTAAAAGTCAATTTCACTATTAATTGTATATTGCTTCTCACACTTATCAAAAGATATCGCTATTCATATAATAATTAATTCATAAATGTATTCAAAACTTTCATACATACTCATTTTTTAAAAATAAAATAATTGTTATAATGGTTCAACAAGTTTCAATAATTATACTCTATTGCAACTTTTTATAAATAATATTTTTCTTTAGTATTATTAGCAATCGAATTATTAAGTAACTTATCTAATCAAAATCTAATTGTTTATTAGGTAACTACATACAATACGTTCAAATTGGGTCATTTGTATAAATGTAAGAATCGCCTATATTAATTAACTTGCTATAAAAGTGATATTTAACACATTAATTCCGTACACGTAGTGCAAAGCTGCACGGTTATTTCAGATACTAACAAATCAATTTATCTACATATTTCATATTCTTTAAAAAAACATATGTTTCATTCACACAGAAATTTTTTTAGCAATCTTTTTACACACAAAACCTATTTTAACCTCTCCAGGAGTTTTTTAAACTACAGTTGCACAATTTTCTGAAAGTTTTTTCATTAACATAGCTTTAAATCTTATTAAATATATGTAATACTTTTGTTGAATAATGTTTATTTGATGTATAAATACGAGTATTTTATTGCTTTGTGCTTGATGTATACTATACTTCTGCAAAGCAAATTTCGAGTGCACGCTTATGTGCGTCCATACTCCTAGACAGGTTAAACGTTAATTAAGTCAAAATATTAAATTTAAAAATATTTATAAACTTTTAATATATTTTAAAATCTGTTAATATTTTCTTCAAGTGAAAATGATAAATAAAGGTATTTTAATAAAAAAAATAAAACATCAATCGTAAATAATATTACACTTATGTTAATCGTTCAATGTATCGGTATTAATAGTTTTTTAAATGTATATTTTTTTAATTTGCATTAATAATTGAGAGTAATTTTAGCTTGTGTTTAGTAGTATGTCTATTTTTTAATTGGTGCGCGTCATTAACAAGTATCTTAAAAATTTAAAAAAATCGAATTAGAGTTATGTTCTATATTAAGGATATTGATTTCACCTATTTAATTAAGCTTTCCATTGGTGAGGTTTTTAATTACGGTCGCACAACTATGTTTTTTTAATGCAATACTATTGATAAATAACATTTATTTGATGCATAAATAATATAGACGAGTATTTTATTATTTGGTGTTTGACGTACATATACGTCTATACTTCTTCAAAACGAATATTCGACGGATGCTTATGCGCGTCCATACTCATGGACAGGTTAAAATAAAGACAAAAAAATCTTACTATCAAGAGTAATTCAGTAAACAGTAAAAGCATATTACGTTAGGATACTAAAAACGATATCTTTAAAATATTTATATTTAAAAATTGATTTTTGTAGTCAATTTCTTACTGTATTCATTAATATGAGCCTTATTATTTTGGCAAGAACTTCAATTATTTAACAAGAATTGCATTTTCTTAAAAATACTGCCTGATTCGTTAAGGGGTTAAATTATTTTCCATACATATGTTTGCGTGCCATTTTGTGTACGATAAAAACTACTTATATAATAATTCTACCACACGCATACGATACAGTGTAATGGAAATAAAAGTGCTCCTAATTCAATGAAAAAATATGATGAATGAAAAACAAGCATTTTAATTATGTTAAGTTTTAGTGAAGTGCTTATCGTGATTTAGTACCTATTAAAAGTTTCACTGACTTAAATATGTCACATTAGTGTTTAATTTTTATACAAATGGACTAATCTTCAAGCGGTTAGGGATGCATTAAAATGAGTGAAAATTATAAAAAAACAGGGCCATCTTTTGTGCAGTAGGTAAGGATTTTTCGATTTTTTTAAAAATTGTATGTATACATATATATGTATATTTAAGATAACTATATTTTAATATAATATATGTATCAACCAGGGTTGTGAAGTCGGTTCAATATTTACCGACTCCGATTTTTATTTTATTTTCTAATTTGCTACGTCTTTAATATTAGTTACAGAATTAATATAATATTATTTCACGATATAACACGTAAACGCAACCACCAAATGAAGACTGAAGATGTAACAAGAAAAAACAAGCATTAAACAAGTAAACGAGAATTAAATAACTCTGCTTCCGAAACAGTGTCCAACATAATGTAGTCCCAGAACTCTGAATCATATACATTCGTTGACATTTAACATATGCCGTAATTTTATTCATTAAAGAAAATAAAAAAAGAACTCGGGTCGATCGATTTTTTTTGACTCCACTCCACTTGACGCCAACTCCACAGCCCTGGTATCAACAATAAATCATGACCACATATCTTTACAAAAATGAAACTAAAAAATATTTTTTTGACATCTCAGTGTATACTTTTATATTTATTTTACATCTGTGATCTATATAAAATTCAAAACCTCATTCTTAATTTTATTTTATGTCAAAATTTAGAATTAAATTGCCATTTGTCATTAACACGTGACTAATGGCAAGTTATTATTATGTTTTTAAAAAAATGTGCTGTCTCTTGATATCTTTTACCAAAGTGAATTCGAGTTCTTTCAATTGTATTGTACTTTTAATATACAAATTCATTACTTTATTATTAATGTGGTTATTTTTTAAATTATATCTGCTCAAAAATGGAGCATATGGATCTTGGTAGTGTAAAGAATATCTTAAAAAAGATATTTATGTATTTTTATAATTGTCAATTATTATCTCAACTAATTTGATCCGTCATGTATTGGTTTTAAATGCACATGAAGCAATTTTTGCCAACTATAAGACTCCATTCCTTGACTTTCGGCTTGTCGGTCGCATTCGCTATCAACTTACTCTCCAGATACTCGTACTTTTAACGCTGGTAAGATTTAAATCTTTAAATCAGCGTTAATCGAGGAAGCGTTAAAATTACAAATACTAGTATGTTTGATAAAATTATATTTGTATTATATCATGCTGTGAACATACTGAACAAAAACTTTCTATTATTTACAATATGTACATAAATATCGACCGTGTTTAGGTAAAAGAGAGTAACCCTCACAGAACAAATTTTACAGGGGGCACAAAAAATGTGTTTTAATGATTTTTAGTCAAAGTCACATTAACACAAACTTGAAATGCATGACAAATAAATTGCTATTTAATTTTTCTGATCTGGTAATTAAAAAAGTTATTAAAGAAGAATCATTTATATTGACGTATAATGCTTCTTTCCTTTCCATGCAAACTTAGTAGATTATTCTTTTTTCAAAATCTAAAGCTGTATTTCAATAATAATTCGGCATTTTTTGCTTAATTCCTTTTGCCAGAACATGTATTTAGTTGTGCACATTGTGATTCTCAAATAAAAGCACTTTTTAAAAAACTAAGGGTTACGCCCTTTTATCTAAACAAGGTTGACATATATTTTTAAATTGTATAAACTTCTAAATTAAAATTATTATTATTTTTAAGTAATATTGTACTGTACCAATAAAATAGACTTCTATATTAAATCGTAATTTGCATAAAATAATGATATAAAAACAAAGTGACTTCATTATTTCATTTACACGATTATAGGACTGTATCCATGTATCTTCTACATGACAAAAATTATGATTCTGGAAAGAGCATTGTATACTTTTTATTACTACCGTGTAATATCAGTTTGTGATATAACCTGAAGGGAAGTTCGTTAATT